>CM038682.1:427684542-427907662 GCA_021605205.1 Aegilops longissima
AACCACCATGTCGTCCACATGCAAATAATGGCAATGTTAGGGCTCCCCTTCAGGATCGACGGGCCTTGGCGCGGACTAACTTTTCTGCAGGTCGACCTTCATCATGGACACCACGAGCATCATCTACTTCCACACGTTCTACTACACGGCACCTCCGTCGGCTGCCACCTCCAACCGTGATACAAGAAAGCAGGCACAACCACCACTATCTCGCCAAGAGTACACCTTTGGGCCTACACAGAGCTCTTCTTCTTCCATGGCGTCAACAGGGCACACAAGTGATATTATTTGTCGTCGTTGTAAGGGAAGAGGACATTTTATGAGAGAATGCACATCTCAGCGTGTGATGATTGCTCACGAGGATGGTGGGTATGAGTGCGCTAGTGACTATGATGAAGAGACTTTGGCTCTTATTACACATGAAGAACACGGTGGAGATGATTACGATCCTGAGACGCAATACATGGCTGTGAAGATCTTGACAGGTATGAATGTTTAGTTGCTCAACGTGTTTTGAGTGTGCAGGTTACACAAGTGAGCAAAATCAGAGGCATAACTTGTTCCATACAAAGGAGTTGTGAAGGAACGTTCTATTCAGCGTCATCATAGATGGAGGAGCTGCAACAACTTGGCTAGCATGGATATGGTGGAGAAGCTTTCTCTCACCACAAGACCACATCCACATCCTTACTACATCCAATGGTTCAACAACAGCGGCAAGGTTAAGGTAACACGTCTGTTCGTGTGTATTTTAGTATATCTACATATGCTGATTATGTTGATTGTGATGTGGTACCTATGCAAGCATGTTCCTTATTACTTGGTAGACCATGGCAATTTGATAAAATTCTGTACACCATGGTAGAAACAATCAGTATACTCTTGTTCACAAGGATAAAATATTACTTTGCTTCCTATGACTCTGATTCCATTTTGAAAGATGATATTAATAGAGCTAATAAAGCAAAACAGGAGAAAAATAAGAGTGAAAATCAGATTGTGGCAAAAGAATTTGAGCAACAAATGAAGCCTAATAATAAACCATCTAATGTTGCTTCGAAATTAAACTGAAAAGTGCATGTTTATTTGCCACCAAATCTGATATTGATGAGCTAGTTTCTAGTAAATCTGTTTGCTATGCTTTTGTGTGCAAAGAGGCATTATTTTCATTCGAGGACGTGCCTTCCTCTTTGCCCCCGCTGTCACTAACATTTTGCAGGAGTTCACGACGTCTTCCCACAAGGCGTGCCACCGGATTACCACCTATTCGAGGGATTGAGCATCAAATTGACTTAATTCCGGTGCATCGTTACCAACCGCGCACCATACCGTACCAATCCGGAGGAGACGAAGGAGATTATCGTCAAGTACAGGAGCTGCTCGACAAAGGTTATATACGCGAATCTCTTAGTCCTTGTGCTGTTCCTATTATACTAGTGCCTAAAAAGGATGGTACGTCGGCGTATGTGTGTTGATTGTAGAGGCATTAATAATATTACTACTAGTTATCGTCATCCTATTCCTAGGCTAGATGATATGCTTGATGAATTGAGTGGCTCTACAATATTCTCCAAAGTTGATTTGCGTAGTGGATACCATCAAATTCGTATGAAATTGGGAGATGAATGGAAAACAGCATTTAAAACTAAGTTTGGATTATATGAGTGGTTAGTCATGCCTTTTGGGTTAACTAATGCACCTAGTACTTTCATGAGATTAATGAACGAAGTTTTATGTGCTTTCATTGGACGATTTGTGGTAGTTTACTTTGATGATATACTGATTTATAGCAAATCTTTGGAAGAACATTTGGAACATTTACGTGCTGTTTTTAATGCTCTACGTGATGCACGTTCGTTTGGTAACCTTGGGAAGTGCACCTTTTGCACCGACCGAGTATCTTTTCTTGGCTATGTTGTTACTCCACAGGGAATTGAAGTTGATAAAGCCAAGATTGAAGCTATTGAGAGTTGGCGCAGCCCAAAGCGGTCACACAAGTGAGGAGTTTTCTTGGACTCGCTGGTTTCTATAGGCGTTTTGTGAGAGACTTTAGCACCATTGCTGCACCTCTCAATGAGCTTACAAAGAAGGATGTGCCTTTTGTTTGGGGTACCGCACAGGAAGAAGCCTTCACGGTATTGAAAGATAAGTTGACACATGCTCCTTTACTCCAACTTCCCGACTTTAATAAGACTTTTGAGCTTGAATGTGATGCTAGTGGAATTGGATTAGGAGGTGTGTTATTACAAGATGGCAAACCTGTTGCATACTTTTCTGAAAAATTGAGTGGGCCTAGTCTGAACTATTCTACTTATGACAAAGAATTATATGCTCTTGTTCGGACTTTAGAGACATGGCAACATTATTTATGGCCCAAAGAATTTCTTATACATTCTGATCATGAATCTTTGAAACATATTAAAAGTCAAGCTAAACTGAATCATAGACATGCTAAATGGGTTGAATTCATTGAGACTTTCCGTTATGTCATTAAACACAAGAAGGGTAAAGAAAATGTTATTGCTGATGCTTTGTCTCGTCGCTATAATATGCTTTCACAACTTGACTTCAAAATATTTGGTTTGGAGACCATCAAAGATCAATATGTGCATGATGCTGATTTTAAAGATGTAATGCAGAATTGTAAAGAAGGAAGAACATGGAACAAGTTCGTTATTAATGATGGTTTTGTGTTCCGTGCTAACAAGCTATGCATTCCTGCTAGCTCGGTTCGTCTTTTGTTGTTGCAGGAGGCGCATGGAGGAGGCTTAATGGGACACTTTGGCGTCAAGAAGACGGAGGATATACTTGCTACACATTTCTTTTGGCCAAAGATGAGACGGGATGTTGAGCGTTTTGTTGCTCGCTGCACTACATGTCAAAAAGCTAAGTCACGACTCAATCCTCATGGTTTATATATGCCTTTGCCTGTGCCTAGTGTTCCTTGGGAGGATATATCTATGGACTTTGTTTTAGGTTTACCTCGAACAAAGAAGGGGAGGGATAGCATATTTGTTGTCGTGGATAGATTCTCGAAAATGGCACACTTTATACCATGTCATAAAAGCAATGATGCTGTTAATGTTGCTGATTTGTTCTTTCATGAAATTATTCGCTTGCATGGTGTGCCAAATACTATTGTTTCAGATCGTGATACTAAATTTCTTAGCCACTTTTGGAGATGTTTATGGGCTAAGTTGGGGACTAAACTGCTTTTAGTACTACTTGTCACCCCAAACCGATGGATAAACTGAAGTAGTCAATAGAACATTGTCTACTATGCTTAGGGCTGTTTTGAAGAATAATAAGAAAATGTGGGAAGAATGCTTGCCTCATATTGAATTTGCTTATAATCGTTCATTGCATTCTACTACTAAGATGTGCCCTTTTGAAATTGTGTATGGCTTCCTACCTCGTGCACCTATTGATTTGTTGCCTCTTCCATCTTCGGAGAAGGTTAATTTTGATGCTAAAGAACGTGCTGAATTGACTTTAAAAATGCATGAGTTAACTAAGGAAAACATTGAGCGTATGAATGCTAAATATAAACTTGCTGGAGATAAGGGTAAAAAACATGTTGTCTTTGCACCTGGAGATCTTGTTTGGTTACATTTGCGTAAGGATAGGTTTCCTAATTTGCGCAAATCAAAGCTAATGCCACGTGCCGATTGTCCATTTAAGGTGTTAGAGAAAATAAATGATAATGCATATAAACTTGAGCTGCCTGCAGATTTTGGGGTTAGTCAAACATTGCAGATTTGAAGCCTTATTTGGGTGAGGAAGATGAGCTTCCATCGAGGACGACTTCGTTTCAAGAAGGGGAGGATGATGAGGACATCAATACCATTGTTACACCCACAGCCCCTGCTGCTATACATACTGGACCAATTACTAGAGCTCGCGCACGCCAATTGAATTATCAGGTACTTTCGTTTCTTGGTAACGATTCCAATGTTCATGAGAATATGATGCTGCCTAAATTGGATACATTTGTTTTTCTTACAAATGAAGGGCCTACCATGGACAAGAAAGATGAACCTTGGAGCAAGTTCAAGCATGGAGATGTTGGCATGCAAGGGGAACAAGAACGGAGTTACAAGTGATGATTCAGGACTTTGAAGCCACCCTAATGAGTGCATGAGGCCTTGGACGAAATATACAAGATGCCACTTCATAATATTCGTCCATAGGCTATTCTAGGTGCTGCGTCACCTTATTATTGGGCCAGGCCCATGTAATTTCGAAATACTTAAGTATAGGCTGTTTTAGAGTCCGTATGTGTGGGGAAACAAGAGTTAGGGTTGATTTGGACCCTCCACCAAGGGCCACGAAATTCCCCCTCTTCCTCCATATATACAGCCCTTAGGGCACCGTTTAGACCTCGGGTTTTGTTTAGATCAAAAGTTCGCCATAGCAGAACTTCGCAGCGTTTCGTTTGTGTTCAACGACTGGACCAAGGCGGCCACAGAACCCCACCTTCGTTAATAAAGCTTTCCTATTATATTCGCAATATCCAGATTGCAATCTTAGTTTCTTGCTTGTTCTTCGTTTGCTCGCAGGAAACAGGCCCTCGTGGTCAGGTTGATCGTGCTCCGGCGTGGTCAATAACCCTCGGAAGTTGGTTTAGCGATTGCTAAGGCGCGACGTCTCGCACGTACGTAGTCGGATCGTCAAGGTCGACTCCCACAGAAACGATAGCCACCATCTCATCGAAACATCGGGACACCTTTGCCTCTATCACTCGGTCAAACCTGCAAGCTTAAATAATCCACAAACTTCATCCACATTGATTAGATGCAAATCAGGATGTAGTGTTCCATCTCCTGCATAAGGATTAGCTTGCAGTTTCCATATCATACCCGAAGGAATTTCATAATAAATGTTTTCAGTAGGTGTAGTAGGTTGAAGAGCAACTCTTTGATCGAGGTGAATATACCCCAAACAAACCACTCAAAAGATGATTTTCCATAGTGACAAGTGACAGTAAATTTTAGCTTGTAATATAATATTTTCCCTACGAAATTCCACTCACCAAAGGCGCTTCACTCCCCGGCAATGGCGCCAGAAAAGAGTCTTGATAACCCGCTAGTGTAGGGGTTCTATCATTTTCATTTCAATAAGTAAGAGTGTTGAACCCAACGAGGAGCAGAAGGAAATCACAAGCGGTTTTTAGCAAGGTATTTTCTGCAAGCACTGAAATTATCGGTAACATATAGTTTTGTGATAAGATAATTCGTAACGGGTAACAAGTAAGAAGTGTAACAAACGTGCAGCAAGGTGGCCCAATCCTTTTTACAGCAAAGGATAAGCCTAGACGAACTCTTATATAAAGCAAAGCGCTCCTGAGGGCACATGGGAATTATTGTCAAGTTAGTTTTCATCATGCTCATATGTTTCACGTTCGTTACTTTGATAATTTGATATGTGGGTGGACCAGTGCTTGGGTGCTGTCCTTACTTGGACAAGCCGCCCACTTATGATTAGCCCCTCTCGCAAGCGTCTGCAACTACGAAAGAAGAAATAAGATAAATCTAACCATAGCATGAAACATGTGAATCCAAATCAGCCCCTTACGAAGCAACACATAAACTAGGGTTTAAGCTTCTGTCACTCTAGCAACCCATCATCTACTTATTACTTCCCAATGCCTCCCCCTAGGCCCAAATCATGATGAGTGTCATGTAGTCAACGTTCACATAACACCACTAGAGGAAAGACAACATACATCTCATCAAAATATCGAATGAATACCAAATTCACATGATTACTTATAACAAGACTTCTCCCATGTCCCGAAGAACAAACGTAAGTACTCACAAAGCATGTTCATGTTCAAGATCAGAGGGGTATTGAATTTCACTAAGGATCTGAACATCTGATCTTCCACCAAATAAACCAACTAGCATCAACTACAAGGAGTAATCAACAATACTAGCAACCCACACGTACCAATCTGAGGTTTTGAGACAAAGATTGAATACAAGAGCTGAACTAGGGTTTGCGAGGAGATGTTGCTGGTGAACATGTTGACGAACATTGACCCCCTCTCGATGAGAGGATCATTGGTGATGACGACGGCCTCGATTACCCCCTCTGGAAGGGAAGTTTCCCCGGCAGAACAGCTCCGCCGGAACCCTAGATTGCTTTTGCAGGTTCCGCGACGAGACGGCGGCGCTTCGTCCCGAAAGCTCTCTCTTTATTTTTTTTTCCAGGTCAAAACCTTTCATATAGCAGAAGATGGGCACCGGAGACCTGCCAGGGGGCCCGCAAGCCCTAGGGGCGCGCCCTGCGGGGTAGGGCGCGCCCCCAGGCTTGTGGCCACCTGGTGGGCCCCCTCTGGTAGTTTCTTCGCCCGATATATATTCCAAAATAATTCTCCGTAAATTTTCAGGACTTGTGGAGTTATGCAGAATAGGTCTCCAAGATTTGCTCCTTTCTGGTCCAGAATTCCAGCTACCGGCATTCTCCCTCTTCATGTAAATGTTATAAAATAAGAGAGAAAAGGCATAAGTATTATACCATAATATATAATAACAGCCCATAATGCAAGTAATATTAACATAAAAGCACGATGCAAAATGGACGTATCATATCCAACGATGGAAGGGTGAACTCTCGCTGGGTGTAGATATCCACAAGACGCCATAGTCTACCCGATTGGTGGATGAGGATGATCCAGTTGGCCTTCATGCTCGCTCAGTAGTGGCCGCGCATGAAAGACAGGTGGGCGGGTAGTTGTATCATGTCAAGGGGTACGACGGCAACCTCCGTAAGATCGTCAAGTCAGTGTCTGGGCCACTTGCGAGGATTGGGCATCAGCAAGCGGGGTGTCTTGAAAAGGGTCGGCCAGCTACCGACGAGTAGATGGTGCATCGACACCGAGCATGCGGCCAGATGCACGGTGCTGCGAAGGTCCATATTATTATAGATCTGCTCCAAGAGAACATCAGGGAGGGGATTCCAATCACGCCTCTGTATGTCAGTTGATTCTGCCATAGGGTTTTAGGGCGCTGAGTGATTATGGTTTTTGGTGCCTGCGGGCGAGCAGGGAAGTGTATGTGGGCGGGCAACCGAAGAAGATGGAACTGGTGGGCAAGAAGTGAGCGGGGGAGAAATGGTGTGCGGATGATGATGGGGAAGATAGGAGGGAGAAGACGGAGAGATAGGGAAGAGAGAGGTGCGCGCGTATGCATAATTGCAGAATCATGCTCCACTGGCATACATGACGGCGATATTAGGCTGATTTAGTAACACCAATACGCTGTCTCAACCTATTAATTAAGTGGCCCATTGCAACTTGTGAACTGCATTGGCATTTCCCCGAAGAGGAGAGGATCATGGAGTACAATATAGATAAGTATTTCCCTCAGTTAAGAACCAAGGTCATCAATCCAGTAGGAGAACCATGGAACACCTCGTGAACAACACCTACATACAAAATAACAAATACTTGCACCCAACGCAAACAAGGGGTTGTCAATCCCTTGGCGGTTAATTGCAAGGATCAAATCTCGTAGTGATAGATCAATAAACAAAAACACAAAATAAAATAAAAGTAAATAAATTGCAGCAAGGTATTTTTGGATTTTAATATATGATAAAGGTAGACCCGGGGGCCATAGATTTCACTGGATGCTCGAACAAAAAGCATATGGTGGGTAAACAAATTACTGTTGGGCGATTATAGAAAAGCACATAGTTATGACGATATGCAAGGAAATGATCATGTAAATAGGCATCACGTCTGAGATAAGTAGACCGACTCCTTCCCGCATCTACTACTATTACTCCACACATCGACCGGTATCCAGCATGCATCTAGAGTATTAAGTTCATAAAGAACAAAGTAATGGCTTAAGCAAGATGGCATGATGGAGAAAAAATAAATCCAACCAATATGAATAAACCCCATCATTTTATCCTTAATGGCGACGCTACAAATACGTGTCATGTCCCTTTCCGTCACTGGGATTGAGCACCGCAAGATCGAACCCATCACAAAGCACCTCTCTCATTGCAAGATAAATCAATCTAGTTGGCCAAACCAAACAGATAGATCAGAGAGAAATACAAAGCTATAAAAATGATGCATATAAGAGTTCAGAGAAGACTCAAATAATATTCATGGATAATCTAACCATAAACCCACAATTCATCGGATCCCAACAAACTCACCACAAAAAAGGATTACATCGAATAGATCTCCAGAACATCGAGGAGAACATTGTATTGAAGATAAAAGAGAGAGAAGAAGCCATCTAGCTACTAGCTATGGACCCGTAGGTCAATGGTAAACTACTCACACATCATTGGAAGGCTAGCAAGGTTGATGTAGAGGCCCTCCATGATCGATTCCTCCAGAAGAGTTCCGGAAAAGGCCTCCAGATGGGATCTCGTAAGAACAAAAGCTTGCGGCGGTAGAAAAAGTATTTTCGGTGGCTCTCTATTGGTTTCTCAATTTTATAGAATTAATAGAGTAGGAATTAGGTCAAACGGAGGAACGAGGGCCCGTGAGGCACATGGGCGCACCTAAACCCTGAGCGTGCCAACCCCACGGGCGCGCTGATGTGTCTAATGGCCCACTCCTTCGTCTTCTGGCCTCCCCCCGAAGCTTCTAGGGTCTCTTATATCCAGGAAAAAACATCAAAAAGTTTTGTGGCATTTGGACTTCGTTTGGTACTGATTGCCTAAAAATCCAAAAACGGGCAAAAAACTGCAACTGGCACTTGGTACTAAGTTAATAGGTTAGTCCCAAAAATGATATATAATTTCATATAAAACATCCAAGATTGATACTATAATAGCATGGAACAATAAAAAATTATAGATATGTTAGAGACGTATCAAGCATCCCCAAGCTTAATTCCTGCTCGTCCTCGAGTTGGTAAATGATGAAAGCAGAATTGTTGATGTGGAATGCTACCTAACATGATCATCATGTAATCTTTCTTTTGTGGCATGAATATTAAGATCCAAATGATCCAAAGCAATTTCTATAATTTGACATAAAAAATCAATACTCAGGCATACCAACAAGCAATCATGCCTTTCAAAATATCAATGCTAAAGAACATTATCCCTACAAAATCATATAGCCTTGTCATGCTCCATCTTCTTAACATAAAGCACTTATCATGCACAACCCGATAACAAGTTGAGCAATCGGTTCATTCTTTTTAACGCGCTTCAGCCTTTTCAACCCCCACCCAATACATGAGCGCAAGCCATGGATATAACACTATGGGTGGAATAGAGTATGGTGATAGAGATAATATGGATAAGAAAAAAAAAGGACAAAGTCCCACATTGACAAGGCTAATCAATTGGGC
Source organism: Aegilops longissima (assembly GCA_021605205.1). Taxonomy (NCBI): domain Eukaryota; kingdom Viridiplantae; phylum Streptophyta; class Magnoliopsida; order Poales; family Poaceae; genus Aegilops; species Aegilops longissima. Next base: position 427,693,872 of record CM038682.1, read on the forward strand.
TATCACTATTACAACAAGCTACTATACAAACGATTTTTAACCCCTTTCGGCGACGACATTTTAAGCCGTCGCCTAGCCAGTGTGTGCGATAGGGGGTCCTTCCCACACGACCCAGAAACCGTCAGGGATAGAGAGTAGCAATGCCTACATTTTGCATAACTAAGCGTATGCATTGCTGGCATGTATTCCAAACGCGAGTCTTCAGACAACTATTTGACATATGACGCATATCCCAAATGCTCCATCCATGCTACTCGTTTGTGCTCGCATTACTGTCGTAGTCGGTATCTGAGGTGCAATGTTTACAATGCACACTGATGTCTACTACATAACTTTATTCTTGTAGACTCGTGTTGGGCCTCGAAGCACAGAGTTTTGTAGGACAGTAGCAATTTTCCCTCAAGTGGATGACCTAAGGTTTATCAATCCGTGGGAGGCGTACGATGAAGATGGTCTCTCCCATACCACCCCGCAATCAAATAACAAAAAGTCTCTTGTGTCCGCAACACAACAAATACAATGGTAAATTGTATAGGTGCACTAGTTCGGCGAAGAGATGGTGATACAAGTGTAGTAATGATAGTAGATTTAGATTTTTATAATAGGAACAATAAAAAACAGCAAGGTAGCATGTAACAAAAGTGATCACAAACGGTATTGCAATTCTTGAAAATGAGGCCTAGAGTTCATACTTCCGCTAGTGCAATCTCTCAAAAATGCTAATATAATTGGATCATATAAGCATCCCTCAACGTGCGGTGAAGAATCACTCCAAAGTTCTTATCTAGCGGACAACATAAGACAAATTTTTTGTAGGGTACGAAACCACCTCAAAGTCATCCTTTCCGATTGATCTATCCAAGAGTTTGTAGTATAATAACACCAAATTATCCTTTCTGACTGATATATCCAAGAGTTCGTACTAAAATAACACCATATGATACACATGAACCAACTCTAATGTCACCTAGATACTCCAGTGTCACCACGAGCATCCGTGATTTGACTATACGATATGCATCAAACAATTTCAGATTCATAATACTCAATCCAACACAAAGAAGCTCAAAGAGTGCCCCAAGATTTCTACAGAAGAAACAAGGACAAAAACGTGCATCAACCCCTATGCATTGATCACCCCAATGTCACCTCAGAAATCCGCGAGGTGAGTGCCAAAACATATATCAAGTGAATCAATATGATACCCCATTATCACCATAGGTTTTCATAGCAAGACATACATCAAGTGCTCTCATATCCATAAAAATATTCAATCCGATAATAACGAAATCTCAATGGGAAAACTCAATTCATCACAACAAGATAGAAAGGGGAAAACACCTTATGATCCAACTTGCCAGAAGGATTCAAATCAGTGAACATAGAGGCATACGATGGGACCAAAGACCCTGGGGTCTGGATTGAGGACTTTATCCTCCATATCCATATGGCTCGCTGAGACGATCTCCACGCCATCAAGTACTTGCCCCTCAAGCTTAAAGGACTAGCTCGGCACTGGCTAAAAAACCTCCCCGAAAACTCCATTGGACGTTGGGAGGAGCTCGAGGATGATTTTCAGACAAATTTTCAAGGGACCTATGTCCGACCTCCGAATGCATACGATGTCAGCCCGAAAGCTTTGGAATAGGTTTCTCACTAAGAAGAACCAAATTGTCGACTGTCCGGACGCCGAAGCCTTAGCAGCTTTCAAGCACAGCGTCCGAGACGAATGGCTCGCTAAACACCTCGGCGAAGAAAAGCAGAGAACAATGGCAGCACTGACAAGCCTCATGACCCACTTTTACGCGGGCGAAGATAGCTGGTTGGCCCGCAGTAGCACCAGCGACCCAAGCACAGCCGAAGTCAGGGATAGCAACGGAAAACCATGGCGCAGTAAAAACAAGCGTGGAAATACAGAAGACAGCCCAGACAATACGGCGGTAAACGCCGGATTCAGCAGCCCTCGACCAGGTCAACGGGAAAAGCCTTCTAAAGGCAGCAGAGATGGACTGTTTGGCATAAATAAGATTCTAGACAAACTATGTCAGATTCACGGCACCCCTGATAAACCTGCAAATCACACCCACATAGAATGATGGGTCTTCAAGCAGGCCGGTAAGCTAAACGCCAAACAAAAGGGGCGGGACACACCGAGCGAAGACGAGGATGAGCCTCGCCGAGAAGGCATCGGAGGACGAAAAATTCCACCGAAGTCAAAACGAAAGCGTGATCCACGTGACGAAGAGGAGAAGCAAACCTGCACCCCGAGACACACACGCATTAGAGCCCGTCACCCCTAAGTTCAACCCCTGGTTGGCCTGCCCGATCACTTTTGATCGCAGGGATCACCCGACAAGTATTCGGCACGAAGGATTGGCTGCCTTGGTTTTAGACCCAATAATAAATGGATACCATCTCACAAGAGTCCTCATGGACGGCGGCAGTAGTCTAAACCTGATATATCAGGACACAGTCCGCAAAATGGGGTTAGACCCAACAAAAATCAGCCACAGTAATACTACCTTCAAGGGAGTAATACCAGGCCCAGAGGCCCGCTGCACGGGCTCTCTATTACTCGAGGTTGTATTCGGCTTCCCCGACAACTTCCAAAGCGAAAGGTTAACCTTCGACATCGCTCCATTCCGAAGTGGCTATCAAGCATTACTCGGAAGAGCGGCTTTCGCTCGTTTTAATGCAATACCGCATTACGCTTCTCTCAAGCTTAAGATGCCTGGTCCACGTGGCATCATAACCATTAATGGAAATATTGAGCGTTCCTTACGCACGGAAGAACGTGCGGCTGCTTTAACAGCCGAACACTAGACGGCCTCACCAACCAGAACAAATGATCGGTCGTCAAGACCGCGGACACGGTTAGACGAGTCCGGCGCATCATCCGATATACTTGGGATTGGTTTGATGGTTATACCCTTATAGACGGTACCAGGGGCTTCCCGCGTGTAAACAGGGCTAGCTCGGCTCAACTTTACTTATCTTGAATTTTACATGGTTTATTTAGACCAATTTTTTGCACGACAACTTTCAACTAAGTTCCTCTATTTTACAGATGACAATCGTACTACACCCGTCCAGGATACGGCACAACGGAGACACAGGCGCAGACGTGCAGCAGGGACCCGCTGAATGGTTTCTTTTTAGATTAAGACCCTGCGTAAACCTTTTTTTACTGTCTCTTGTTGTTCACAACCTCCGGATACTCAGTACAACTGAGAAGGATGCTGACGTTATTGGCATTTCTGATGCGGAGCATACCACGTTCATCCCCATGTACACTCTGACTACCCTCCAAGCCCCAAGGATACATAAGATGAGACATCGACTATTCGCCATTGGACACAAGGTGAACCCGTTCCTGAATGCTTCACCTTTCCATTCGTGTGAGACATGGTTGCTACCTAATGCAAGGACAATATGCATGCCTAGGTACCAAGGAGACCCTCTCGGAGATGCTCGGAATGATGGACAAGTCCCCAAGTACAAGGATGAAGGAGCACGAGGAGAGGAACCGGAGAAAGGCTACAGGACCCGGACATCCGGCCCCGGCCCGGACATCCGCCCCGATGATGTCAACAGCAGCAGCAGCTCAGCCATCGAAGGGCTCTGAGGCCTGACATCCGGCTCCCACGCCCGGACATCCGGCCTCCCACGAAGCCACAAAACGGTCCCCACCCGAAATCCGGCCTCACCTATCCCGAACCGGCAAGTCTGCCCGCCAGCCCGGACATCCGCCTCACCTATCCCGAACCGACAGAAGTTCGCCCCGCCAGCCCGGACATCCGGCCCCCAGCCCGGACATCCGGCCTCCCCTGAAGCCCCGGACATCCGCCCGACGCCCGGACATCCGGCCTCGCCTGTGCGTGAACAGTAAAGGGCCGAAGCCCATGTACCCTTTCACCCCGTAGACTATATATACTCCATCCTTCCTCTTTCTAGGGTTAGCTTAGGTTTAGCTCATGTTTGTGTGAGAGCCTTGCTCATCCACTTGGTTACTTCTCCTCGAGCTCGGGACCTCTTGGAGAAGATCCCCCAAGCGGATTCAAGACCCCCTTCTAGGGTGGACCCCATCAAGACCTCCTCTCGGAGAAGAACGGCTACTCGTGTATCCTTACCTTTGTTGATTGTGGATCATATGTACCTCTTTGTGTTCGGAGATCTAGCACTTGTGTGATTGATTCCTTATTGGTTGAGCGATCTCTCTCTCGTTTCCTCCGTGTTTCCCTTTGTTCTTCCTCGTGTTCTTCGTGATTTCCCGTAGGATCCACTCCAAACGTGAAAGATCATCTACGTAGGGTTCCACATTCTTGGTATCATGAGCCACGTTGATCACGTTTTTGGAGCCCCTACCCCGTGTTTTCTAGCTTGATTTTGTTGATTTCGTCCTAAATCCAAAAATCCCCACCAAAAATAGCCCCAATTTTTTTTTGTGATTTGTTAGTTTTGATGATGTTTTGTTGATTTTGATCCATGGATTTGCTTGGTTTCGAGTGGATCTAACATTTCCCCAAGTTTCCCCACTTTCCATCCACGAAATCTCTCCAATTTTGACCTCGAAATCATCAATTTCCGCCCCCAATTCGAAAATTTCCGCCCCAAACGAGATCTGGATTCGTCGGGCCGGACATCCGACCTCGGGCGGACATCCGCCATCTGGCCGACATCAAGACTAAGCGGACATCCGGCTCTGGGCGCCAAATCTGCTCGGTTCTGGACAGACACCCTCGGAAATCCGGGCTCCACCCCGGACATCCGACCCCTGGGATTTCAGATTTTCCCGTTTCACCGTTTTGTCCATAACTAATTCATCCGGAGTCTGTTTTTGACGTTCTTTAGCTCGTTTTGAAGCTATTGACATCCCCCGTCCCATAAAAATACTACCACCATCATTTGACTCCATCAAATTTTCGGAACTTTGGCATCTTTGCCTGGGGCTTCCACCACATCCTCCGCATAACCACCACCGACTTCCGCAACCTAACCAATTTTGTTCCCCTTTGCATTTGAGGTTGTTTGAGTTGTGATTCAGTCTCCTAAGGTGTTTAGGCTACTTAGGGACGGTTGCATCTTCATCAACCACCACCACCACCATAACTTCCGCATAGGCTTGCCCACCATACACTTCAACCACCTCAACTTAACCCAATAGTTGTTTGAGCTTGTTTGAGTTGTGGCTTGTGTCTCCTAAGGTGTTTCGCTACTTAGGGACGACAACTTCAACTCCGACACGTGTATAGCCCATCATTCCACTTCCGCATTGCCAAGTGCAAACCACCACCGCATTCCGCTACCACCATTTTGACATTTGGCGTTTGAGATTTTGAGTTCGCGGTTTTCCGTTTCCTAAGGTGTTTCGGCTACTTAGGGACGAGTCTCCATCATCTTGGTTTCTACATCAAGAACACCGCTACTCATCATCGCCGGACGATAACCTCCATATCATCTTGGTATCGTGGCATCCCTCCATTGTATATTCCCCTTGCCATTGCATTGTTAACCCCTAGCCTTACTTTTGCGTTACTTGCCTATCGAGACTAGCCATTTGAATATTGCCGGCAACGTTACTTGTGCACATTAGTGATCATACTTCCCATAGCATATATACCATATCATTGTCGTGCATATATTGGTATCATATCTTGTGTCACAAGTTTGTTCCCGCATACACACAATTGCTATCTTGGTTTGTGCATTGTGCAAAGTGGCCATAGAAAAAAAGAAAAAAAGCTTTTAAGCAAAAGAAAGAGAGCAAAGAAGCTTGTAAGCAAGTGCCATAGCATCATACCACATTGCACATAAGATTGTCATATCCGATCATCTTGGATCATCTTGAGAAACACACCGGGAACTATACATACATAGCATACTTGGGATAGAAGTTTATCCATTTTGCATCTTATAGGTTGTGCACAAGTGTCGTATCCGCCTATTGAGCAATCGTGCTAGCGTCTCTCTTGAGTTGTGCAACACGAGCGTTTTCCGTGGATTCCACATTTTGTGCTCATTCCTTGGTTGCACGACCCCATTTATCTATCCGTGTGTGTGTTTCAGTGTGCCATTCTTTGCTATTGGTCCATTTGTTTCACTTGCGAATTTGTGAATCTCTTTCAACATTATTGACTCTTGCTAACATTTTGCATTAAATTTTTGTGCCACTATCCTCACCGAGCTCCTCCATAAGCTTTACTTGTGTAGGTGTGAGAACCGACAAGGATTGGTACCAATAGTGCTATTTCATTGTCCGCATTTGAGTGAACTTGATTCATTGTCAACATCGGTCAAGGTACATTGGTATAAGTTCTTCTCTTTCTCCCACTCATATTTGCTCGAGTCTTGTGATGGATAGGCAAGGCATTTCATCTCCGGTCATCGACAACAACGACGGCGTGAACAACTACATCACCAAAGCGTCTATCTTCGATCTACAACGACAAGTGCAAGGCACACAATCAAGATTGCGAGAGCGCATCGAGAACATCTCCATCGACATTCGTCACTCCGAAGCAAGGAGAAGGGACTACTTCGACAAGAAACTTGCCGCACATAAATAGGAGCAAGATGCAAGAATGGAGGAGATTCGGACCTTGCTCAAGTCGACTTCCCCTTCATCATCTTCAAGACGGCGACGTTCAAGCCACAAGTCTTCAGAGCGCCCAAGCGATGCAAGCGCAAGTCGTCCACATCTCCATGGTGTAGTGACCAGACCCGAATGGATCAAGTCTTTGTGCCCAGTGTCATCCCTAGATCAGTAATGCTGACACCACACAGTACTTCGAAGGATTTATAGCAGAGTAGCAATCACACACTCATTACAACGTTGTCCAAAAGGGGACTTATTACAATAAATATGGCTTAAGGTCATCTAATAACGATAACAGCGGAAGGCTTGGAAGATAAGTGAGTCCATCAACTCCATCGGCATCACTGAGTATAGAACCACGACCTAAAACACCTTACTGTCGTTCGAAAAGTGCGCAACATGAAAGTTGCAGCCGAAAACGGGTCAAAGCACATGGAATATCTTGGCAATGTAACACATAGAGAGAAATGAAGGAAATAAGCTTATACTACATGCATATATGGCTGGTGGAAAAGCTCTCGGTTCTGATTTTGCATAAAGCTAATTTTTCCCTCTCGCAAAGGAATAATTTAGTTTAACTATCATGGTGGTTGTTAAACATTGAGAATGGTTGACAGCATCCTCAATCCCAATTAAAAAGTACGCATTAAAACCCCAATAACATTAATTAGAAGTAACATGATGAGATTCACATGATATTCAAGTACTAGATACTCAAGACGTCCATAACCGGGGACACGGCTAATCATGATTAGTTTATACACTCTGCAGAGGTTTGTGCACTATTCCGCACAAGACTCGATCGCCTCCGTTTGGTTCTCGCACTACATGGTGTTTGAGAGACGGATGACCGAGACACGATCTTTCGAAGCACTAGCACCTTACATGTGGGTAGACCGTACCAACCTACATCCCCTACATCAGCTAGCCTACCCGAAGAGTTCGCACAACTTACTCAGCTATGCGAGAGCCCATATTGGCTTGTGGCTGCACACGGAAGTTTCTAGTTTGAATAATCTTATGATCCCTTAGAGCACGGGTGGCGGTCCAGAAGAAATACTGAGCAAGTCTGGTAGAAACCAGTGCCTCAATCCACCCAGATGTGTGTTTAAGTTTCCACCTTAGATAAACCATTAATTAACAATCTCACATCTGTCATGGATATTCGCTCACCCAATCCACGTCTACTGGCATAGCATGGCATAATAAGCAAACGTAGAAGTACCTCCCAAGGTTTCATAAGTAAAACAGGTAATAGGTTCTACCTCAATCTACTTCCCATCCCACAATTTAATTAGATCCTGAACATGCAAGTGTTTGAGGAATAGAGCTAATGCATAAAACTGGGTAGTAGAAAAGGTATGATCAAGTGTTACTTGCCTTCTTCGACGATCCATGAAACCTAGAGACTCGAAGTAACAAGCGGCGCACTCCGGGTGATCTAACGCAGACAAACAACAAGCATACAATAAGTACTCATCTAATGCACAGGGAAATCTCGGATAGAAGATCTAACCAGAATATTCAACTTAAGAACCCTGGGCAAAAAGAATCGAATCAAATAAAGCAACGAAAGTCGAATGTCAAAAGAAAACGACTCGGTTCTAGCAATTTGAAACTAGGTCAAATTTTACAGTAGCAAAACTTTGTTTAAGTTGGTTAGTCGGAACGGCGGTTTCGAAACGAAACTCCAGGCGCTTGAATCACCTGATTCCGATAAACGAGCGAGAAAATAAACTGATTCGAAGATTGGATCGGAAATCGAAATCGGAAATAGCGGATTAAATCTGAGTTAAAAGAAAATCGACGAACGGTTAAACGAACGGACGTTCGTTAACAGAAACTATCCGGCGAACACGTTCATTAGAACGAACGGATCGGTGAATGTTCACTAATTAACTAAACCGGGAAAAAGAAATAAACCAATCTAGGGTTTTTAAAAAAACCGAACAACGAAGAAAAACCGGACGGTTTTAAAACAAACCGACCGGGGTGACGGTGGCTACCTCCGCGAGGTCGCCGGCGGGCTCGGGGCTCCGGGGCGGCGGTGGGCTTGGTGGGCGGCGGGGGGGAACCATGACGCTGGCGACGGCGGGCGGCGGCGGCGGCTCGGCGCGGCTCGGCGGTTTCAAGGCGGCGGGCTGGTGGGTGGGAGAGGGAAGGGGGCGGCTTATAAGGAGGGGAGGGTGGGGTTGCTTGGGAGGGGCAACGGCGGGCGGCGGGTCGAGCCGGTCTCGGGTGGCGGCGGCGGGGACTCCTCCCAGGCGGGAGCGCGAGGAGGAGGGCCTGGGGGCGGCGGTTGGGCAGCTGGGCCCGTGGCCCAAAGCGAGTATGCGTTTTTTAAATCTGAAAACAAATTAAAAATAAAACTAAACGAACTCCAAACTTAAAAAATTTCCCGACTCCTAAAAATGAGTCGAACAAAATGAACTTTTAATACGGGCCAAAATGCATATTTTTAAAATACTCATTTTTCCCTAAAGCAAATAAACTTGAAAAACCAAAATTTGATTTATTTATTAAATCTTCATTTTTCCTAAATGTTGGGAAAGTCATATTATTCCCTCTCTTATTTCTTTTTGTTGGAAAAATATTTGAAGATAAATAAATAAATCTAATCGATCCTATTTTCAAAATTTGAGAAAATCCAAATATGAAAATAATGAAATCTCCAACTCTCTCCGAGGGTCCTTGAGTTGCGTGAAATTTTCTAGGATCTGGAAAATGCAAGAAAATATGATATGCATGATGACTTAATGTATAACATTCCAAATTGAAAAGTTGGGATGTTACAAACCTACCCCTTAAGATGAATCTAGCCCTCGAGATTCGGGTTGGCTAGAAAATAGGTGAGCGTGGTCCTTGAGCAAATCTTCCTCTCTTTCCCAGGTGGCTTCATCTTCAGTGTGGTGGTGATAGAGGCAAAGGTGTCCCGATGTTTCGATGAGATGGTGGCTATCGTTTCTGTGGGAGTCGACCTTGACGATCCGACTACGAACGTGCGAGACGTCGCGCCTTAGCAATCGCTAAACCAACTTCCGAGGGTTATTGACCACGCCGAGCACGATCAAACGACCACGAGGGCCTGTTTCCTGCGAGCAAGCGAAGAACAAGCAAGAAACTGAGATTGCAATCTGGATATTGCGAATATAAGATGAAAGCTTTATTGATCAAGGTGGGGTTACGTGACGCCTTTGTGCAGTCGTGGAACACAAAGCGGCACGCGAAGTTGCAACTATGGCGAACTTTTAATCTAAACAAAACCCAAGGTCTAAACGGTGCCCTAAGGGCTGTATATATGGAGGAAGAGGGGAATTTCGTGGCCCTTGGTGGAGGGGTCCAAATCAACCCTAACTCTTGTTTCCCCCACATACGGACTCTAAAAACAGCCTATACTTAAGTATTTCGAAATTACATGGGCCTGGCCCAATAATAAGGTGACGCAGCACCTAGAATAGCCTATGGACGAATATTATGAAGTGGCATCTTGTATATTTCGTCCAAGGCCTCATGCACTCATTAGGGTGGCTTCAAAGTCCTGAAATCATCACTTGTAACTCCGTTCTTGTTCTCCTTATGCATGGCATTATCTCCATGCTTGTTCTTGCTCCAATGTCCATCCTTCTCCAAGCTAGGGCCTTCATTTGTAAGCAAAACAAATGTATCCAATTTAGGCAGCATCATATTCTCATGAACATTAGAATCATTACCAAGAAGCGAAAGTACACGATAATTTAATTGGCGTCATGCGAGCTCTAGTAATTGGTCCAGTATATGTAGCAAGAGGGGCTGTGGGTGTAACAATGGTATTGATGTCCTCATCGGTGGCTCCTTGAACCTTGCAAAACTTGATAACCTTGCTGCGAGTAACTCTGCTGGCATAATCGAGAATCTTGACTGGTTTTTCCTCATATGTTAAGTCATCCTTCAACTGAATTGCTTCAAGTGACTTTGTGTCTCTTAGCGGTATCTCTGCTATCTCGAGTGACATTTCTTCATTGAGAAACATGGAATACATCATGAACTCCGACAGTCCCTCCGCAATTCCAGCTTATAAGCAACTTCTCCCATGCGTTGCAAAATCTTATACGGTCCAACGAAACGTGGTGCTAATTTTCCTTTAACTCCAAAACGCTTAACTCCTCAAGCGGGGATACTCTAAGATATACTCTGTCTCCAACTTCATATTCTATCGCCTTGCGCTTTGAATCCGCATAGCTCTTACATGCGGACTGGGCTACCTTGAGCCTATCTCGAATCAACTTAACCTTCGCTCAGACTCCTTAATCAAATCTGGTCCAAACAAGCGACGATCTCGGTTTAGTCCTATGACAACGGTGTCCTGCATCTCCTTCCATCTGAGCTTGAAGGTGCCATCTTCAAGCTGGTTTGGTAGCTGTTGTTATAAGAAAATTCTGCATACGGCAAATTATCATCCCAACTAGATCCATAATCTAGTGCACAAGCTCTCAACATATCCTCCAAAATCTGATTGACTCTCGATCATCCATCGGTCGTGGGTGGAAAGCTGCATCAATTCCAACCTGGTTCCCAATGTTTCGTGTAACTGGTTCCAAAACTTTGAGGTAAATTGGGTTCCTCTATCGATCGATACTCCTCGAACTCCGTGTAAACACACAATTCTGGTCATGTATATCTTTGCCAACTTAGCACTGCTATAGGTGGTCTTGACCGAATGAAATGAGCTACCTTCGCAAGCGGTCGACTATAACCCAAATCGAGTCATATCCTGAACGAGTCTTTGGCAAACCTGTGATGAAATCCATGCCTAGTTTATCCCACTTCCATTCGGTATCGGCAATGGTTGTAACAATCCTGCTGGCTTCGATGTTCGCCTTTACTCTCGACATACATCGCAAACTGCTACATACTCCGCAATATCCTTCTTCATTCCGTCCACCGAAAGTATTCTTCAAGTCCAAATACATCTTGGTATTTCCTGGGTGAATCGAATAGGTGAATCATGGGCTTCTAGCAAAATCAACTTCACGATCTCCGGGTTATTTGGCACATAAACACGGTCCTCAAACCATAGGGTATCGTGCTCATCCTCACGAAATCCTTTAGCTTTTCCTTTGCTCATTTTCTCCTTTATAGAGGCAACTTCCTTATCTCGCCTTTTGGGCTTCTCCGATTTTGTCCATCGCTGTAGACTGAATCTCCAATGCTGCTACATAGCCTCTCGGAACTATTTCCAAACATAGCTCTCGAAGGTCCTCGGCTAACTCATTGGGTATTCCTCCCATCATTAGGGTATTGACGTGGCTCTTACGGCTCAATGCGTCTGCTACAACGTTAGCCTTTCCGGGGTGATAATGCAATCTCATATCATAATCCTTGATAAGCTCTAACCATCTCCTCTGCTCGAGATTTAATTCTTCGTGTGAAGATGTACTTCAAACTCTTGTGATCCGTGTATACTTCACAATGATTTCCAATGAGAAAATGTCTCCATGTTTTCAATGCATGCACAACGGCTGCTAACTCCAAATCATGTGTGGCATAATTTAACTCATGAGGCTTAAGTTGTCGTGAAGCATACGAAACAACTCTTCCTTCCTGCATAAGCACTGCTCCAAGTCCTCGACGTGAAGCGTCGCAATACACCTCATAATCCTTGGTCTGATCCGGCAATATTAACACTGGTGAGGTAACCAACCTTTTCTTCAACTCCTGAAAACTTGCCTCACAGTCCTCAGTCCATATGAACTTGGTATCCTTCTTCAACAATTCCGTCATAGGCTTTGCAATCCTTGAGAAATTCTCAATGAATCTTCGTAGTATCCTGCGAGTCCAAGGAAACTCCGAATCTCTCCAACTGTCGTTGGTGCTTCCCATTTGGTTACGGTCTCAACCTTTGTGGGGTCAACTGCTATTCCTTCTCCGGATATAACATGTCCAAGAAATCCAACTTCCTTTAGTCAAAACTCACATTTGCTGAACTTGGCATATAACTGGTGTTCCCTCAGTTTCTCCAAAACCAATCGCAAATGTTCCTTATGTTCCTCTTCATTCTTCGAGAAAATCAAAATATCATCAATGAACACCACGACGAACTTATCCAAAAACTCCATAAACACTTTGTTCATCAGGTTCACGAAATAGGCTGGTGCGTTAGTTAGCCCAAATGACATAACGGTATACTCATACAGTCCATATCTCGTGGTAAACGCTGTCTTAGGTATGTCCTGCTCCCGAATCTTCAACTGATGGTACCCTGATCGCAAGTCGATCTTGGAAAACACTTTAGCTCCTTGCAAGCGATCAAACAGATCATTTATCATTGGTAGTGGGTACTTGTTCTTGATTGTTACTTCATTCAATCCACGATAATCAACAACCATCCTTAACGATCCATCCTTCTTCTCCACTAACAAGACGGGTGATCCCCAAGGTGAAGAACTTGGGCGATAAAACCTTTATCCAATAGTTCCTTAATCGCTTCTTGATTTCCGCCAAATCTCATGCGGGCATCCTGTATGGTCGCTTTGATATTGGACCTGTTCTCGCAAAAGTTCAATAAAAACTCAATGTCTCTATCCGTGGCATTCACAGCAACTCTTAGGAAATACATCAGAGAATTCCTTCACCACTGGTACTTCTTCCTGCACAACTCCTGTTAGGCAATTTACTTGCGCTCTCCTCGGCTCATGTCGTGATACGTACTTGATCCTTCTTCCTTCTGGTGTGGTGAGCAAAATTGACTTAGTGGTGCAATCTATGTTCCCTCCATACGTCGATAACCAATCCATTCCTAATATCACATCAAATCCTTGGGATTCCAGAACTATTAGGTCTGAGGGGAAAACATAGTGTCCAATCCTTAATGGCAGTCGATCACACCATTTACTAGCCATGTATTCTGCTCCGGGTGAGGTTACTAGCATGGGTGACCTAAGGGCTTGGGTCGGTAATTTGTATTTATCCACAAATCCCCTTGATATGTATGAATGCGATGCACCAAAGATCGAAAAGAACAACCGCGATAAATGACTTAACCAAAAACTTACCGATTCATCGCATCGGGCTGATCTTCAACCTCCTCCACATCAATGTGGTTCACTTGTCCCCTGTTGAAAGGGTTTGGCTTCTTTCCAGAGCTTCCATTGCCATTTCCATTCTGGCCTTCTGGACAGTCATTTGCATAATGTCCAGTCTTGCGGCACTTAAAGCAAGTGATGTGACTCAGGTCTACCTTGGATGGTGTTGACGGGTTGGTGCGGTTGTGTCCATTGCTTCCTCCATTCTCGTTCCCATTCTTGGTGCCATTTTGGTAAAGCGAATTACCTCCTCCATGGGTATCTGAAACTGAATTCCTTGTTTAGGGGTATAACGAGGCTTCTGCTGAGCTCCAGAGTTATACTTTCCCTGTCCATACTTCCTCTTGCGGTTCTCAATTTGCTGCTGCTTTCCTTCAATCATGAGGGCTCGGTCTACCAACTCCTGGTAGTTATTGAAACTTGCTACCATCAACTGCATGCTGATTTCATCATTCAGTCCTTCCGAAACTTCTCCCGCTTAGTCAGATCTCGTAGCAACGCGTCATCCGGGGCATAACGTGCTAACTTACTAAAATCATCCACATCTCGCCAACAGTCCTTCCTCCTTGGCGTAAGTTGCGAAACTCACGCTTCTTCATGGCCATAGCTCCTGCTGAAACATGGGCAAGTCGGAAAGCTTCTTGAAACTGGTCCCATGTGGACGGTATCTCTGAGGTAAGTGGCTGTAAAATTTTCCCACCATGCTGCGGGTCCTTCAAGCTGGTGTGCAGCAAACTTCACTTTTTCTCCATCATGCATCCTGCAGTGGTCAACTCCTTCCTATCTTGCGGAGCCAATCATCTGCTACAATCGGCTCGTTGCTCTTTGGAATACACCGCGGATTCGGTCTAAGGAAGCGAGTCAAGTGATCTGCGGTGGTGGTGGTGGTGGGTTGTTGTTGTTGTTGTTGCCTTGGTTCGCACCAATGTTTGAATCAAAGTGTTACTGCTGCTGAATCAACTGGGTGATCTCTGGCGGGAAAACAAACCCGGGGTCGCGCCTCGGAGGCATCTGATGGGTTTAGAAAATACGAGTAATTAAGAATAGAATGAGGTCTAGAGAGAAACACTACCCAAATGCACATGAGCAAAAGCACACAAAATCACTTCATTCAATTCAAACAAAGGGCTTACAACGATCTAACTATCGCAAAAGTGCGTGTACTATAATGTTTACATGGAGGTAATACTACTAATATGTGGGGGACTTCTACTAATTTGAACCGGTGGAAGACTCCATGATGTCTGCTCTAGCTTCGTCTTCAAAGTCGGGTTCACTTGGATCCGAATCGGTGTCGTCGATGATGATGTAGTTGCTTGGACAGCCGACGTGCTTGTCTTCATTCTTGAGCGCCAACTTCTTCTTGAGTTCTTCGATCTCGTACTTAAGATCGTTATTGTGTCTTGCTAGAGCTACGATCTCGTCCATGTAGTCCTTGCGTGTAGACTTTAGTTCTTCTTCAAGTTCGATGATCCTTCCTTTTGCATTCTTCAACTCTAACATATCATTGCACATCTGGTTCTCCTGGCGTCGAATGTCTGGTTTAACTCTGGATGAAAGCTGCAATGGATCTATCCTTCTTGGTCTTGACTATCTCCCATTGTTCATCTCGGCGTCCGCAAATCTGGTAGATAGTGTCCTTGAGGTCTTCTTGATAAACTTCTCCAATGCGTCCCATGGTGATATGAGCTGCCATGCTCTTTCCTGGACTCAAGTTGGTGCACTAAAACACTATCTATAGGCTTGGTGATTGGGGCGAATGTCCTTCCCGGAACGTGAGCTTGAATCTTCCAGCGCTCCTTTTCAGGCAGAGTGGCGTTGAAAGTCCCGGTGAAACTTGGTAGTCCAATGTTAAGGTACTTGGTGACTTCCTTCAAGTGAAATCCAAAAGGTGTGCCTTCATCTGGTTGGGCGTACTTGATCTTGGCGTCCTTCATCCTAAAAGAGTAGAAAAGATGAGGAGTTAGAAAATGGGAAGAGAGTAGTGATATATGGCTTTAACTTAGTGGTCGTGTCCTACAGTCAGCGTGTGCTCTGGTACCATCTCTGTAGCGACCAGACCGAATGGATCAAGTCTCTGTGCTCAGTGTCATCCTGGATCAAGAATGACGACACCACACATACTTGAAGGATTTATAGCGAGTAGCAATCACACACTCATTACAGCTTGTCCAAAAGGGGACTTATTACAATAAATATGGCTTAAGGCCATCTAATAACGATAACAGCGGAAGGCTTGGAAGATAAGTGAGTTTATCAACTCCATCGGCATCACTGAGTATAGAACCACGACCTAAAACACCTTACTCGTCGTTCGAAAAGTTACGCAATATGAAAGTTCCGGCCAGCAGGTCAACACATGGAATATCTTGGCAATGTAACACATAGAGAGAAATGAAGGAAATAAGCTTATACTACATGCATATATGGCTGGTGGAAAAGCTGATGAGGACATCAATACCATTGTTACACCCAGCCCCTCTCGCTACATATAATTGGACCAATTACTAGAGCTCTTTGCACGCCAATTAAATTATCGGTACTTTCGTTTCTTGGTAATGATTCTAATGTTCATGAGAATATGATGCTGCCTAAATTGGATACATTTGTTTTGCTTACAAATGAAGGCCCTAGCTTGGAGAAGGATGGACATTGGAGCAAGAACAAGCATGGAGATAATGCCATGCTAAGGAGAACAAAACGGAGTTACAAGTGATGATTCCGGGACTTTGAAGCCACCCTAATTAGTGCATGAGGCCTTGGACGAAATATACAAGATGCCACTTCATAATATTCGTCCATAGGCTATTCTAGGTGCTGCGTCACCTTATTATTGGGCCAGGCCCATGTAATTTCGAAATACTTAAGTATAGGCTGTTTTAGAGTCCGTATGTGTGGGGAAACAAGAGTTAGGGTTGATTTGGACCCCTCCACCAAGGGCCACGAAATTCCCCCTCTTCCTCCATATATACAGCCCTTAGGGCACCGTTTAGACCTTGGGTTTTGTTTAGATTAAAAGTTCGCCATAGCTGCAACTTCGCGTGCCGTTTGTGTTCAACGACCAGACCAAGGCGTCACAGAACCCCACCTTGATCAATAAAGCTTTCATCTTATATTCGCAATATCCAGATTGCAATCTCAGTTTCTTTTTTGTTCTTCGTTTGCTCGCAGGAAGCAGACCCTCGTGGTCGTTGATCGTGCTCCGGCGTGGTCAATAACCTCTCGGAGTTGGTTTAGCGATTGCTAAGGCGCGACGTCCTCGCACGTTCGTAGTCGGATCGTCAAAGTCGACTTCCTCCAAAGCGAAAACCACATCTCATCGAAAGACGGGACACCTTTGCCTCTATCAAGTGGTATCAGATTTTCAGGTTGCTCGGTGAGATTTTACAGTTTTTCGTAGATTAGATCGAGTCTGTTCTTCATACCTAAAGTCCACGAAAAAGCCACAAAAAAATTAGGGTTAGTTCATCATATCCGAACCAATCTGAGCCATTGCATAATCTTTTTAGGGTTTTTGCTTTGTTGAATTTGCGGTTGCATCGTCGTGTCAAGTTTGCTGGTCTTAGAGTCTAGTCTTTTAGAGTTTGAGTTCGGTCATAAGTTGTCACGCCGCAAGACCATCATCATCGCCTTGCCATCTACCACCATTGCTTATCCGCCACCGCTCGAATCCGTATCCATATACCACCACCGGTCCGTATCCATATACCACCACCGCTACCATATATCACCACCGCTGCCATATACCACCACCATATATCCACCACCAATCCGAGTTCTTCTCATATTAGGTTTGTTTTCGAGATCCATCTAGTTTCCGATTCGTGTTTCCTTGCCTGCGTAGGTTTCGGAAAAAAAAGAGTCTGGAAACCACCCTCCGTTTAGGCCCAAAATTTTCCGAAAACGCACTTGTCGAAAAAATTTTCCGCTATCCTATTTTTAGGCGTTTCTAAGTGTATTGAGACGATCGCCGTTATAGAAAGTTTTTTGACCCGCTTCAGTTTTTGGTCCGGCAAAAAAAAAAATTTGGTCGAAAAATTTCGTGCCCATCCTGTCGATTTGACTGGAAGAGTTTTGAGACACTCGCCATTATAGTGATTTTTCGCAAAAAAAAAAAAAAGAGCAGCGCAAAAAAAAAAAGAAAAAAAAGGAGCGAAAAAAAAAATTCCAGAGTGTGCTTTTCCGTTGTTTCCGTGCAGCGCCGTGATTTTGTTAGTGTTCTAGGCTCGCGTGTCTAGCACGGTCTAGCCTAGGACCAAAGACAAGACTCGTCGTTGAGCGTTTATTCAACTTTGCATCTCTGAATTGATTATTGCTGACCCTTTTGCTACCATATTATAAGCCTTCCCAGCTCCACATACATCTACATCGTGCGTTTGACTCTCCCCGTAATCGCTCTATCCAAGCTTTGAGAGTTTTGACTACATCGGTTGCCGATCACCTTTCTTCTTTGGGTAAGAACTGTAAGAATTTGAGATTTGCTTGACGGATTTGTGATCGTCCACCACACCACCACCACCACTTCCTAGTAGTCGTCGAATCATATTCTTGTGTGTTTCTATTGTTGCTAACCATGGCAGGATCACAAGCCGATTTAGACCGATTGGGAGAACATGACAAACAAAGCGCTACATGATAAGTTTCAACAAATGATGAGTGGGCAGGTGGACGATGTGCTAAATAGATTTGAAGAGGCCATGGAGAAGATAGATGGCATTGAGAAGGCGTTCAAACAAAGCTCGATAACAAGTTTAATGAATTGCTCGTGCGTCTACCACCACCACCACCGGCTGCACCTAACGCACCTCTACTACAACAACATGGACTACCTCCACATCGTGAAACAGCCCTCCGCCGAGCTTCCCGTGTCCCTCTTCACTGGCCAAGCTCTGGTGCTGCTTTGTTGATACTTCGTGGCTCCTGCTGCTGCGGCGGGGAGGATGATTATGTGAGAGCTTACGAGGATGAGGTTGATCAACATCGAACTACGTGCAACCACCAGCACCACAACCACCGTGTCGTCCACATGCAAACAATGGCAATGTTCGGGCTCCCCTTCAGGTACGAGATCATGACCATCTCCCTAAACTGAAATTGAATATTCCACCATTTGAGGGTAGATATGTTCCTGATATATATCTTACTTGGGAATTACAAACTGGCTTGATTAGATGTGGTATTGTTGAGGAGAATGAAGCTATGCTTGCACGTTTTCTGGGTGGATTAAATAGAGATTCAGACCATTCTAGACTACAAGGATTATAATAATATCACTCGATTATTCCATCTTGCTTGTAAAGCTGAGCGTGAAGTGCAGGATCGGATGTGCCTTGGCGCGACTAACTTTTCTCGCAGGTCGACCTTCATCATGGACACCACGTGCATCATCTACTTCCACACGTTCTACTACACCGGCACCTCCGTGGCTGCCACCTCCAACCGTGATACAAGAAAGCAGGCACAACCACCACTATCTCGCCAAGAGTACACTGCTTGGGCCTACACAGAGCTCTTCTTCTTCCATGGCGTCAACAGGGCACACAAGTGATATTATTTGTCGTCGTTGTAAGGGAAGAGGACATTTTTGAGAGAATGCCAATCTCAGCGTGTGATGATTGCTACGAGGATGGTGGGTATGAGTCGCTAGTGACTATGATGAAGAGACTTTGGCTCTTATTACACATGAAGAACACGGTGGAGATGATTCTGATTTTGAGACGCAATACATGGCTTTGAAGATCTTGACAGTATGAATGTTTAGTTGCTCAACGTGTTTTGAGTGTGCAGGTTACACAAGCTGAGCAAAATCAGAGGCATAACTTGTTCCATACAAAGGGAGTTGTGAAGGAACGTTCTATTAGCGTCATCATAGATGGAGGAGCTGCAACAACTTGGCTAGCATGGATATGGTGGAGAAGCTTTCTCTCACCACAAGACCACATCCACATCCTTACTACATCCAATGGTTCAACAACAGCGGCAAGGTTAAGGTAACACGTCTTTGTTCGTGTGCATTTTAGTATCTCTACATATGCTGATTATGTTGATTGTGATGTGGTACCTATGCAAGCATGTTCCTTATTACTTGGTAGACCATGGCAATTTGATAAAATTTGTACACCATGGTAGAAACAATCAGTATACTCTTGTTCACAAGGATAAAAATATTACTTTGCTTCCTATGACTCTGATTCCATTTTGAAAGATGATATTAATAGAGCTAATAAAGCAAAACAGGAGAAAATAAGAGTGAAAATCAGATTGTGGCAAAAGAATTTGAGCAACAAATGAAGCCTAATAATAAACCATCTAATGTTGCTTCTGAAATTAAACTGAAAAGTGCATCTTTATTTGCCACCAAATCTGATATTGATGAGCTAGACTCTAGCAAATCTGTTTGCTATGCTTTTGTGTGCAAAGAGGCATTATTTTCATTCGAGGACGTGCCTTCCTCTTTGCCCCCTGTTGTCACTAACATTTTGCAGGAGTTCGCCGACGTCTTCCCACAAGACGTGCCACCGGATTACCACCTATTCGAGGGATTGAGCATCAAATTGACTTAATTCGGTGCATCGCTACCCAACCGTGCACCATACCGCACCAATCCAGAGGAGACGAAGGAGATTATGCGTCAAGCACAGGAGCTGCTCGACAAAGGTTATATACGCGAATCTCTTAGTCCTTGTGCTGTTCCTATTATACTAGTGCCTAAAAAGGATGGTACGTCGGCGTATGTGTGTTGATTGTAGTGGCATTAATAATATTACTATTCGTTATCGCCATCCTATTCCTAGGCTAGATGATATGCTTGATGAATTAAGTGGCTCTACAATATTCTCCAAAGTTGATTTGCGTAGTGGATACCATCAAATTCGTATGAAATTGGGAGATGAATGGAAAACAGCATTTAAAACTAAGTTTGGATTATATGAGTGGTTAGTCATGCCTTTTGGGTTAACTAATGCACCTAGTACTTTCATGAGATTAATGAACGAAGTTTTACGTGCTTTCATTGGACGATTTGTGGTAGTTTACTTTGATGATATACTGATTTATAGCAAATCTTTGGAAGAACATTTGGAACATTTACGTGTTGTTTTTAATGCTCTACGTGATGCACGTTTGTTTGGTAACCTTGGGAAGTGCACCTTTTGCACCGACCGAGTATCTTTTCTTGGCTATGTTGTTACTCCACAGGAATTGAAGTTGATAAAGCCAAGATTGAAGCTATTGAGAGTTGGCCGCAGCCCAAAACGGTCACACAAGTGAGGAGTTTTCTTGGACTCGCTGGTTTCTATAGGCGTTTGTGAGAGACTTTAGCACCATTGCTGCACCTCTCAATGAGCTTACAAAGAAGGATGTGCCTTTTGTTTGGGGTACCGCATGGGAAGAAGCCTTCACGGTATTGAAAGATAAGTTGACACATGCTCCTTTACTCCAACTTCGACTTTAATAAGACTTTTGAGCTTGAATGTGATGCTAGTGGAATTGGATTAGGAGGTGTGTTATTACAAGATGGCAAACCTGTTGCATACTTTTACGAAAAATTGAGTGGGCCTAGTCTGAACTATTCTACTTATGACAAAGAATTATATGCTCTTGTTAGGACTTTAGAGACATGGCAACATTATTTATGGCCCAAAGAATTTGTTATACATTACGATCATGAATCTTTGAAACATATTAAAAGTCAAGCTAAACTGAATCGTAGACATGCTAAATGGGTTGAATTCATTGAGACTTTCCTTATGTCATTAAACACAAGAAGGGTAAAGAAAATGTTATTCTTGATGCTTTGTCTCGTCGCTATACTATGCTTTCACAACTTGACTTCAAAATATTTGGTTTGGAGACCATCAAAGATCAATATGTGCATGATGCTGATTTTAAAGATGTAATGCAGAATTGTAAAGAAGGAAGAACATGGAACAAGTTCGTTATTAATGATGGTTTTGTGTTCCGTGCTAACAAGCTATGCATTCTGCTAGCTCGCTTCGTCTTTTGTTGTTGCAGGAGGCGCATGGAGGAGGATTAATGGGACACTTTGGCGCCAAGAAGACGGAGGATATACTTGCTACACATATCTTTTGGCCAAAGATGAGACGGGATGTTGAGCGTTTTGTTGCTCGCTGCACTACATGTCAAAAAGCTAAGTCACGACTCAATCCTCATGGTTTATATATGCCTTTGCTCGTGCCTAGTGTTCCTTGGGAGGATATATCTATGGACTTTGTTTTAGGTTTACCTCGAACAAAGAAGGGAGGATAGCATATTTGTTGTCGTGGATAGATTCTCGAAAATGGCACACTTTATACCATGTCATAAAAGCGATGATCTTTGTTGATGTTGTTGATTTGTTCTTTCGTGAAATTATTCGCTTGCATGGTGTGCCAAATACTATTGTTTCAGATCGTGATACTAAATTTCTTAGCCACTTTTGGAGATGTTTATGGGCTAAGTTGGGGACTAAACTGCTTTTAGTACTACTTGTCACCCCAAACTGATGGACAAACTGAAGTAGTCAATAGAACATTGTTTACTATGCTTAGGGCTGTTTTGAAGAATAATAAGAAAATGTGGGAAGAATGCTTGCCTCATATTGAATTTGCTTATAATCATTCATTGCATTCTACTACTAAGATGTGCCCTTTTGAAATTGTGTATGGCTTCCTACCTCGTGCACCTATTGATTTGTTGCCTCTTCCATCTTCGGAGAAGGTTAATTTTGATGCTAAAGAACGTGCTGAATTGATTTTAAAAGTGCATGAGATAACTAAGGAAAACATTGAGCGTATGAATGCTAAATATAAACTTGCTGGAGATAAGGGTAGAAAACATGTTGTCTTTGCACCTGGAGATCTTGTTTGGTTACATTTGCGTAAGGATAGGTTTCTAATTTGCGAAAATCAAAGCTAATGCCACGTCTTGATGGTCCATTTAAGGTGTTAGAGAAAATAAATGATAATGCATATAAACTTGAGCTGCTGCAGATTTTGGGGTTAGTCCCACTTTTAACATTGCAGATTTGAAGCCTTATTTGGGTGAGGAATATGAGCTTCCGTCGAGGACGCCTTCATTTCAAGAAGGGAGGATGATGAGGACATCAATACCATTGTTACACCCACAGCCCCTCTTGCTACATATCTTGGACCAATTACTAGAGCTCACAAGACGCCAATTAAATTATCGGTACTTTCGTTTCTTGGTAATGATTCTAATGTTCATGAGAATATGATGCTGCCTAAATTGGATACATTTGTTTTGCTTACAAATGAAGGCCCTAGCTTGGAGAAGGATGGACATTGAGCAAGAACAAGCATGGAGATAATGCCATGCAAGGAGAACAAGAACGGAGTTACAAGTGATGATTCCAGGACTTTGAAGCCACCCTAATGAGTGCATGAGGCCTTGGACGAAATATACAAGATGCCACTTCATAATATTCGTCCATAGGCTATTCTAGGTGCACGTCACCTTATTATTGGGCCAGGCCCATGTAATTTCGAAATACTTAAGTATAGGCTG
This sequence comes from Aegilops longissima, assembly GCA_021605205.1. Lineage (NCBI taxonomy): Eukaryota > Viridiplantae > Streptophyta > Magnoliopsida > Poales > Poaceae > Aegilops > Aegilops longissima. Next base: position 427,717,053 of record CM038682.1, read on the forward strand.
TTTTTAGAGTCCGTATGTGTGGGGAAACAAGAGTTAGGGTTGATTTGGACCCCTCCACCAAGGGCCACGAAATTCCCCCCTCTTCCTCCATATATACAGCCCTTAGGGCACCGTTTAGACCTTGGGTTTTGTTTAGATTAAAAGTTCGCCATAGCTGCAACTTCGCGTACTTCGTTTGTGTTCAACGACTGCACCAAGGCGCCACAGTAACCCCACCTTGATCAATAAAGCTTTCATCTTATATTCGCAATATCCAGATTGCAATCTCAGTTTCTTGCTTGTTCTTCGTTTGCTCGCAGGAAAGCAGACCCTCGTGGTCAGTTGATCGTGCTCGGCGTGGTCAATAACCTCTCGGAGTTGGTTTAGCGATTGCTAAGGCGCGACGTCCTCGCACGTTCGTAGTCGGATCGTCAAAGTCGACTTCCTCCAAAGCGAAAACCACATCTCATCGAAAGACGGGACACCTTTGCCTCTATCAAAAGCTCTACGGTTACAGTTTTGCATAAAGCTAATTTTTCCCTACTGCAAAGGAATAATTTAGTTTAACTATCATGGTGGTTGTTAAACATTGAGAATGGTTGACAGCATCCTCAATCCCAATTAAAAAGTACTCATTAAAACCCTAATAACATTAATTAGAAGTAACATGATGAGATTCACATGATATTCAAGTACTAGATACTCAAGACGTCCATAACCGGGGACATGGCTAATCATGATTAGTTTATACACTCTGCAGAGGTTTGCGCACTATTCCCCACAAGATTCGATCGCCTCCGTTTGGTTCTCGTGACTACATGGTGTTTGAGAGACGGATGACCGAGACACGATCTTCGAAGCACTAGCACCTTACATGTGGGTAGACCGTACCAACCTACATCCCTACATCAGCTAGCCTTCCCGTAAGAGTTCGCACAACTTACTCAGCTATGCAGAGCCCATCTTGGCTTGTGGCTGCACACGGAAGTTTCTAGTTTGAATAATCTTATGATCCCTTAGAGCACGGGTGGCGGTCCAAGAAATACTGAGGCAAGTCTGGTAGAAACCAGGTGCCTCAATCCACCCAGATGTGTGTTTAAGTTGCCACCTTAGATAAACCATTAATTAACAATCTCACATCTGCCATGGATATTCGCTCACCCAATCCACGCTCATCGGCATAGCATGGCATAATAAGCAAACGTAGAAGTAACTCCCAAGGTTTCATAAGTAAAACAGTAATAGGTTCTACCTCAATCTACTTCCCATCCCACAATTTAATTAGATCCTGAACATGCAAGTGTTTGAGGAATAGAGCTAATGCATAAAACTGGGTAGTAGAAAAGGTATGATCAAGTGTTACTTGCCTTGCTGACGATCCGCGAAACCTAGAGACTCGAAGTAACAAGCGGCGCACTCCGGGTGATCTAACGCAGACAAACAACAAGCATACAATAAGTACTCATCTAATGCACAGGGAAATCTCGGATAGAAGATCTAACCAGAATATTCAACTTAAGAACCCTGGGCAAAAAGAATCGAATCAAATAAAGCAACAAAAGTCGAATGTCAAAAGTAAAACGACTCGGTTCTAGCAATTTGAAACTAGGTCAAATTTTACAGTAGCAAAACTTTGTTTAAGTGGGTTAGTCGAACGGCGGTTTGAAACGAAACTCCAGCGCTTGAATCACCCGATTCCGATAAACGAGGAGAAAATAAACTGATTCAAGATTGGATCGAAATCGAAATCGAAATAGCGGATTAAATCCGATTTAAAAGAAAATCGACGAACGGTTAAGCGAACGGACGTTCGTTAACGAAACTATCCGCTAACGCGTTCATTAGAACGAGCGGATCGGTGAACGTTCACTAATTAACTAAACCGGAAAAGAAATAAACCAATCTAGGGTTTTTAAAAACCGAACAACGAAGAAAAACCGGACGGGTTTTAAAAACAAAACCGGACCGGGGTGACGCGGTGGCTACCTCCGCGAGGTCGCCGGCGGGGCTCGGGCTCGGCGGCAGCGGCGGCGGGCTTGGTGGGTGGCGGCGGGTCGGCGACGACGGCAAGACGGCGACGGGCGACGCCGAGGCGACGGCGGCGGGCGGCGGCTCGGGCGGGCTGGCGGCTCAAGCGGCGTCAAGGCGGCACTGGTGGGGAGGAGAGAGGGGGGAGGCGGCTTATAAGGAGGGAGGGTGGGGTTGCTTTGGGAGGGGCAACGGCGGCGGCGGGTCGAGCCGGACTCGGGGTGGCGGCGGCGGGGACTCCTCCCGTGGGAGAGCCTTGAGGGAGGGGGGCTGGGCAGCGGTGGTTGGGCAGCTGGGCCCTTGGCCCAAAGGGTAGCCGCGTTTTTTTAAAAGAAAACTAATTAAAAATAAAACTAAACGAACTCCAAACTTAAAAAATAATTTTCCCGACTCCTAAAAATGAGTCGAACAAAATGAACTTTAATACGGGCCAAAATGCATATTTTAAAATACTCATTTTTCCCTAAAGCAAATAAACTTTGAAAAACCAAAATTTGATTTATTTATTAAATCTTCATTTTCCTAAATGTTGGGAAAGTCATATTATTCCTCTCTCTTTTTTTTATTGGAAAAATATTTGAAGATAAATAAATAAATAATCGATCCTATTTTCAAAATTTGAGAAAACCCAAATATGAAAATAATGAAATCTCCAACTCTCTCCGAGGGTCCTTGAGTTGCGTGAAATTTTCTAGGATCTGGAAAATGCAAGAAAATATGATATGCATGATGACTTAATGTATAACATTCCAAATTGAAAATTTGGGATGTTACACATGGCGACCACCATCACATTCGTGATCCTCATCGTCATGAAGGGTAAGTCACCTCCAAGCATCATGTGCACGACGAACGACATCTACTACGAGCTCAAGCACGACAACGACATCATCATCATGAAGATGCTCCACAAGCGCAAATGCACAAGTCCCAACAAGCCCTACTTCACGCCAAGTCGAAGCTTCATAAGCACAAGAGAAGACCGCGAGACGAGCACCACCAAGACGGCGCTACGGCTACAACAACCACTTCGGCATCTTCGCCAAGTGCAATCAAGACATCTTCGCCTTTGGACGTACGGCATCTTCGCCAACTTCCCACGTGTACGCCTACATCGACTTCATCAAGTCCAAGGCGACCACCTACGAGCGAGGGCGACACTTCCATCTTCGGAAGCCCCTCAAGGAAGATGGCCGAGCATGGGAAACTCCCTTCGGTCATGGAGACGAGCTATGAGGTGCCACATCATATAGGCCTCCAACACCAATACGGTGACAAGACGGTCGAGCAAGGGCCATCCCCTTCGACCACGGCGACGAGCGCGAACCTCTTCAACAACATGAAGACGACGCCCACATTGGACTCATACTCCGAGTCAAGCTACGCGATCGCGCATGGAGACATTTGCACCTACATCTCTCCGGCACCCACATATGTCGAGATGCCCCAATTGCCATGTGAGGAGAGCCACCACCCCATGAGTGACATGAGTGACTCCACCAGACGTGACATTGAGAGCATTCCCTATGAGAGGATGAGTGTGACCACAACTAGCCCCACACATGAGAGCATGCCACACATCCTATGTGAGGTTGAGCGCCATTTGAGTGACTCCACCCACCATACGAGTGAGAGCATCCTTGAGGGAGTGAGTGAGCCACAACACTTAGCGAGTGAGGTAGTTGACACGGCACATGAGGACACTATGATTGCTAACGACGTAACCTCTACTCCTAGTGTGTTTTCTTCTTTGGTGCTAGGTCTCCTACATGATGACATGCCTATCCTCGACGAGTCCAACCCTACATTGGAGACGACGATGGCCATGATGGACGACGATGCACCCCCCACATGGTTCCATCAACATGAAGATGAAAACGAGACGATCTTCAACACCTCACCTACAACACATGAGCGACGCTCCAAAGGTGACACAGGTGATAGTACTTCTCTTGTCCCACTAGTGGACTCTCTTACCATCGATTGTTCCCATGATGTTGACCAACCTATTACCATGCTTCATGCTAGTGAAACTTCTTCATGACTTGACTTACCTATTTATGATGAATATGATGATGAGCATGTTGAGTTGCCTAGTTGTGATGCTATGGTCCATAGGACATCTTGTGAAAATTCTATTGGTCACATTATGTTTGATAATCCTTTGAACTTGTCATATGCTATGAGTGAGATCTCCCATATTGCATCATTTCAATCTCAACATAGTAACTATGCATGCCCCATTAAAATAAATCCCATTTGCACTTATGGCATAGATGACGAGATGATGGTCATTGGCTTTTTGCTTCTCTTGTGATGATATTGCCATGCTTCCTTTACATGATTTGCGCAATTCGTCTACTATGTCATGCCATGATCACATTGTTCCGAATATGCATTGTTTTGGATGTTGTCAATATTCTCCACGTGATGTTTCTACTCTTGCTCATGAGGAGACCCCCATAGCTTCCTCATACATATTAGGAGACTATGATGCATCTCATACTTTGCATGATTCCCATAATTGCGTGAACCATATGCATACTGATAGAGGCAAAGGTGTCCCGTCTTTCGATGAGAAGTGGTTTTCGCTTTGGAGGAAGTCGACTTTGACGATCCGACTACGAACGTGCGAGGACGTCGCGCCTTAGCAATCGCTAAACCAACTCTGAGAGGTTATTGACCACGCCGAGCACGATCAACGACCACGAGGGTGCATTTCCTGCGAGCAAACGAAGAACAAGCAAGAAACTGAGATTGCAATCTGGATATTGCGAATATAAGATGAAAGCTTTATTGATCAAGGTGGGGTTCTGTGACGCTTTGTCTAGTCGTTGAACACAAACGGCACGCGAAGTTGCAGCTATGGCGAACTTTTAATCTAAACAAAACCCAAGGTCTAAACGGTGCCCTAAGGGCTGTATATATGGAGGAAGAGGGGGAATTTCGTGGCCCTTGGTGGAGGGGTCCAAATCAACCCTAACTCTTGTTTCCCCACATACGGACTCTAAAACAGCCTATACTTAAGTATTTCGAAATTACATGGGCCTGGCCCAATAATAAGGTGACGAAGCACCTAGAATAGCCTATGGACGAATATTATGAAGTGGCATCTTGTATATTTCGTCCAAGGCCTCATGCACTCATTAGGGTGGCTTCAAAGTCCTGGAATCATCACTTGTAACTCCGTTCTTGTTCCCCTTGCGCATGCCAACATCTCCATGCTTGAACTTGCTCCAAGGTTCATCTTTCTTGTCCATGGTAGGCCCTTCATTTGTAAGCAAAACAAATGTATCCAATTTAGGCAGCATCATATTCTCATGAACATTGGAATCGTTACCAAGAAACGAAAGTACCTGATAATTCAATTGGCGCGCATGTGAGCTCTAGTAATTGGTCCAAGATGTATAGCAGCAGGGCTGTGGGTGTAACAATGGTATTGATGTCCTCATCATCCTCCCTTCTTGAAATGAAGTCGCCCTCGACGGAAGCTCATCTTCCTCACCCAAATAAGGCTTCAAATCTGCAATGTTAAAAGTGGGACTAACCCCAAAATCTGCAGGCAGCTCAAGTTTATATGCATTATCATTTATTTTTCTAACACCTTAAATGGACCATCAAGACGTGGCATTAGCTTTGATTTGCAAATTAGGAAACCTATCCTTACGCAAATGTAACCAAACAAGATCTCCGGTGCAAAGACAACATGTTTTCTACCCTTATCTCCAACAAGTTTATATTTAGCATTCATACGCTCAATGTTCTCCTTAGTTAACTCATGCATTTTAAAATCAATTCAGCACGTTCCTTAGCATCAAAATTAACCTTCTCCAAGATGGAAGAGGCAACAAATCAATAGGTGCACGAGGTAGGAAGCCATACACAATTTCAAAAGGGCACATCTTAGTAGTAGAATGCAATGAACGATTATAAGCAAATTCAATATGAGGCAAGCATTCTTCCCACATTTTCTTATTATTCTTCAAAACAGCCCTAAGCATAGTAGACAATGTTCTATTGACTACTTCAGTTTGTCCATCAGTTTGGGGTGACAAGTAGTACTAAAAGCAGTTTAGTCCCCAACTTAGCCCATAAACATCTCCAAAAGTGGCTAAGAAATTTAGTATCACGATCTGAAACAATAGTATTTGGCACACCATGCAAGCGAATAATTTCACGAAAGAACAAATCAGCAACATTAACAAAGATCATCGCTTTTATGACATGGTATAAAGTGTGCCATTTTCGAGAATCTATCCACGACAACAAATATGCTATCCTCCCTTCTTTGTTCGAGGTAAACCTAAAACAAAGTCCATAGATATATCCTCCCATGGAACACTAGGCACAGCAAAGGCATATATAAACCATGAGGATTGAGTCGTGACTTAGCTTTTTGACATGTAGTGCAGCGAGCTACAAAACGCTCAACATCCCGCCTCATCTTTGGCCAAAAGAAATGTGTAGCAAGTATATCCTCCGTCTTCTTCACGCCAAAGTGTCCCATTAATCCTCCTCCATGCGCCTCTGCAACAACAAAAGACTAACAGAGCTAGCAGGAATGCATAGCTTGTTAGCACGGAACACAAAACCATCATTAATAACGAACTTGTTCCATGTTCTTCCCTCTTTACAATTCTGCATTACATCTTTAAAATCAGCATCATGCACATATTGATCTTTGATGGTCTCCAAACCAAATATTTTGAAGTCAAGTTGTGAAAGCATAGTATATCGACGAGACAAAGCATCAGCAATAACATTTTCTTTACCCTTCTTGTGTTTAATGACATAAGGGAAAGTCTCAATGAATTCAACCCATTTAGCATGTCTACGATTCAGTTTAGCTTGACTTTTAATATGTTTCAAAGATTCATGATCGAATGTATAACAAATTCTTTGGGCCATAAATAATGTTGCCATGTCTCTAAAGTCCGAACAAGAGCATATAATTCTTTGTCATAAGTAGAATAGTTCAGACTAGGCCCACTCAATTTTTCAGAAAAGTATGCAACAGGTTTGCCATCTTGTAATAACACACCTCCTAATCCAATTCCACTAGCATCACATTCAAGCTCAAAAGTCTTATAAAAGTCGGAAGTTGGAGTAAAGGAGCATGTGTCAACTTATCTTTCAATACCGTGAAGGCTTCTTCCCGTGCGGTACCCCAAACAAAAGGCACATCCTTCTTTGTAAGCTCATTGAGAGGTGCAGCAATGGTGCTAAAGTCTCTCACAAAACGCCTATAGAAACCAGCGAGTCCAAGAAAACTCCTCACTTGTGTGACCGTTTTGGGCTGCGGCCAACTCTCAATAGCTTCAATCTTGGCTTTATCAACTTCAATTCCTCGTGGAGTAACAACATAGCCAAGAAAAGATACTCGGTCGGTGCAAAAGGTGCACTTACCAAGGTTACCAAACAAACGTGCATCACGAGAGCATTAAAAACAGCACGTAAATGTTCCAAATGTTCTTCCAAAGATTTGCTATAAATCAGTATATCATCAAAGTAAACTACCACAAATCGTCCAATGAAAGCACGTAAAACTTCGCTCATTAATCTCATGAAAGTACTAGGTGCATTAGTTAACCCAAAAGGCATGACTAACCACTCATATAATCCAAACTTAGTTTTAAATGCTGTTTTCCATTCATCTCCCAATTTCATACGAATTTGATGGTATCCACTACGCAAATCAACTTTGGAGAATATTGTAGAGCCACTCAATTCATCAAGCATATCATCTAGCCTAGGAATAGGATGACGATAACGAATAGTAATATTATTAATGCCTCTACAATCAACACACATACGCCGACGTACCATCCTTTTTAGGCACTAGTATAATAGGAACAGCACAAGGACTAAGAGATTCGCAGATATAACCTTTGTCGAGCAGCTCCTGTACTTGACGATAATCTCCTTCGTCTCCTCCGGATTGGTACGGTATGGTGCACGGTTGGTAGCGATGCACCGGAATTAAGTCAATTTGATGCTCAATCCCTCGAATAGGTGGTAATCCGGTGGCACGCCTTGTGGGAAGACGTCGCCGAACTCCCGCAAAATGTTAGTGACAGCGAGGGGCAAAGAGGAAGGCACGCCCTGAATGAAAATAATGCCTCTTTGCACACAAAAGCATAGCAAACAGATTTGCTAGAATCTAGCTCATCAATATCAGATTTGGTGGCAAATAAACATGCACTTTTCAGTTTAATTTCGAAGCAACATTAGATGGTTTATTATTAGGCTTCATTTGTTGCTCAAATTCTTTTGCCACAATCTGATTTTCACTCTTATTTTCTCCTGTTTTGCTTTATTAGCTCTATTAATATCATCTTTCAAAATGGAATCAGGAGTCATAGGAAGCAAAGTAATATTTTTATCCTTGTGAACAAGAGTATACTGATTGTTTCTACCATGGTGTACAGAATTTTATCAAATTGCCATGGTCTACCAAGTAATAAGGAACATGCTTGCATAGGTACCACATCACAATCAACATAATCAGCATATGTAGAGATACTAAAATGCACACTAACAGACGTGTTACCTTAACCTTGCCGCTGTTGTTGAACCATTGGATGTAGTAAGGATGTGGATGTGGTCTTGTGGTGAGAGAAAGCTTCTCCACCATATCCATGCTAGCCAAGTTGTTGCAGCTCCCTCCATCTATGATGACATGAATAGAACGTTCCTTCACAACTCCCTTTGTATGGAACAAGTTATGCCTCTGATTTTGCTCAGCTTGTGTAACCTGCACACTCAAAACACGTTGAGCAACTAAACATTCATACCTGTCAAGATCTTCAGCAGCCATGTATTGCGCCTCAGGATCGAATCATCTCCACCGTGTTCTTCATGTGTAATAAGAGCCAAAGTCTCTTCATCATAGTCACTAGCGGAATCATACCCACCATCCTCAGTAGCAATCATCACACGCTGAGATTGGCATTCTCGTAAAATGTCCTCTTCCCTTACAACGACGACAAATAATATCACTTGTGTGCCCTGTTGACGCCATGGAAGAAGAAGAGCTCTGTAGGCCCAAAGCAGGTGTGCTCTTGGCGAGATAGTGGTGGTTGTGCCTGCTTTCTTGTATCACGGTTGGAGGTGGCAGCCACGGAGGTGCCGTGTAGTAGAACGTGTGGAAGTAGATGATGCACGTGGTGTCCATGATGAAGGTCGACTGCAGAAAAGTTAGTCCGCGCCAAGGCACTGTCGATCCTGCACTTCACGCTCAGCTTTACAAGCAAGATGGAATAATCGAGTGATATTATTATAATCCTTGTAGTCTAGAATGGTCTGAATCTCTATTTAATCCACCCGTAAAACGTGCAAGCATAGCTTCATTCTCCTCAACAATACCACATCTAATCAAGCCAGTTTGTAATTCCCGATAATATTCTTCACCGAATTTTTCCTTGTCTTAAGCGCTGCAATTTTTGAAGTAATTCACGCTGATAATATGGTGGAACCCAACGAGTACGCATAGCAGTTTTCAAAGCAGCCCAAGTAGCTGGAACAGGATATAATCTACAATGTTCAGACCACCAAACACATGCAAAGCTAGTGAAAGCACAAACAGCAGCAGGAACACGTCTCTCCTCATGATATTGTAAACATGTAAATCGTTGTTCAGTTTCTAACTCCCAAGTAAGATATATATCAGGAACATATCTACCCTCAAATGGTGGAATATTCAATTTCAGTTTAGGGAGATGGTCATGATCTCGCACTGAAGGGGAGCCCGAACATTGCCATTATTTGCATGTGGACGACACGGTGGTTGTGGTGCTTTGGTGGTTGCACGTAGTTCGATGTTGATCAACCTCATCCTCGTAAGCTCACATAATCATCCTCCCCACCGCAGCAGCAGGAGCCCTGAAGTATCAACAAAGAGCACCAAAGCAGCTTGGCCAGTGAAGAGGGACACGGGAAGCTCGGCGGAGGGCTGTTTCGCGATGTGGAGGTAGTCCGTGTTGTTGTAGTAGAGGTGCGTTAGGTGCAGCCGGTGGTGGTGGTGGTAGACGCAGCGAGCAATTCATTAAACTTGTTATCGAGCTTTGTTTCAACGCCTTCTCAATGCCATCTATCTTCTCCATGGCCTCTTCAAATCTATTTAGCACATCGTCCACCTGCCCACTCATCATTTGTTGAAACTTATCATGTAGCGCTTTGTTTGTCATGTTCTCCCGGTCGGTCTCATGTCGGCTTGTGATCCTGCCATGGTTAGCAGCAATAGAAACACACAAGAATATGATTGACAGACTACTAGGAAGTGGTGGTGGTGGTGTGGTGGACGATCACAAATCCGTCAAGCAAATCTCAAATTCTTACCAGTTCTTACCCAAAGAAGCGGTGATCGGCAACCGATGTAGTCAAAACTCTCAAAGCTTGGATAGAGCGATTACCAGGGAGAGTCAAACGCACGATGTAGATGTATGTGGAGCTGGGAAGGCTTATAATATGGTAGCAAAAATGGTTAGCAATAATCAATTCAGAGATGCAAAGTTGAATAAACGCTCAACGACGATCTTCAGGTTGGTCCTAGGCTAGACCGTGCTAGAGACGCGAGCCTAGAACACTAACAAAATCACGGCGCTGCACGGAAACAACGGAAAAGCACACTGGAATTTTTTTTTCTTTTTTTTTTTTTTTTTTTTGCTGCTTTTTTTTTTTTTTTTTTTTTTTTTTTTTGCGAAAAATCACTATAATGGCGAGTGTCTCAAAACTCTTCCCAGGTCAAACTGACAGGATGGGCACGAAATTTTTTCGACCAAAAAAATTTTTTTTTTTACTGCCCGGACCCAAAAACTGGAAACGGGTCAAAAAAAACTTTCTATAACGGCGACTGTCTCAATCCACTTAGAAACACTTAAAAATAGGATAGCCAGAAAATTTTTCGACAAGTGCGTTTTCGGAAAATTTTGGGCCTAAACGGAGGGTGGTTTCTGCAACTATTTAGATGCGCCTCGTCTCTAGCTTTAATTTGAGTACTCACGGAGTCAAAACGGACTTCGTATGAGGAAGATACACCTGTTTTACCGAACAGTGCGCAAAACAGATTCCAATCCGAATTCAGGTACGAGATTGATTCTAGATAGATCCCGTTTTTTTTTCCTCTCTTTTTTTCTCTCACGCTTTTTTTTCTTTTTCTTCTCTCTCTTTTTCTTTTTTTTCTTTCCTTTTTTCTCTCTTTTTTTTCTATCTTTTTTTTCTCCCTCTTTCCAAGACAAACTGGATAAGATGCAGATTGGATCAGGCGAAGATGTGAATGACCTCAACTATGATTATGACAATGAACAGTGCGTAGCACGTGATGGAAATTAATGGATGGGATGGTGGACAGCGGAAGGGATAATGATGCAGCGGCGGCGTGACTAATGTGAACAGAACTCGAAACTCTAAAGGAACAAGACACTAAGACCAGCAACTCGACACGACGATGCAACCGATAATTCAATAATGCAAACAATGAAAAGAAAATTGCAAAGGCTTGGACTGGCTAGGACAAATGATGAATAGATCTAACTTTTTTGTGGCTTTTTCTTGGACAATTGGTAAGAAAATAAATCGAATCTAGGATAACTGGAAAATCTCACCGAGCAACCTGAAAACTGATACCACTTGATAGAGGCGAGGTGTCCCGATCTTCGATGAGATGATAACTATCGATTTGATGGAGACGACTTTGACGATCCGACTACAAACGTGCACGACGTTGCGCCTTAGCTATCGCTAAACCAACTCCGAGAGGTTATTGACCACGCTGGAGCACGATCAACCTGACCACGAAGGTCTATTCCTGCAAGCAATCAAGAACAAGCAAGAATATGATAAAGCAATCTGAATATTGCGAATATATATGAAGTATTGATAATGGTGGGGATCCGTAAGCGGTCTTGGTCTGGTCGTTGGACACAAACAAAGTACACGGAGTTGCAATGGCTAACTTTAACTAAACAAATCCCAAGGAAAAAGCTACTAGATGGATCTACTTATATAGGAGCAAGGGTGGCGGCCAAGGAGGTGGGAGGACGTCCCAAGGCAGCCTAAAACTAACCCTAGGTCGTACAAGGCCAATGGGCCCAAGCGGAGGTGACGTAACACCTTTGGACTTGTAGTTTGACTCGGATTCTGCTACAGCATCAGATTGTTTCGTCTATAACTCAACGCTCCGGACGGATTTTAAGGTGATTCCAGTTGGGTTGGAAAATGCACGAAATCTATTTTCCAACAAAAAAAGAATCAACCAATTTGGAGTCCGTATGAAAAAGTTATAGACGTTTTGAGTCAGGTATGTCTGTGCAGTCCGAATCTGAGTCCAGAACGTGAGAGACTTGGACTCTATCTTCTCTTGGGCCAAAAGTGACGTGGGAGAACTTTTTGAACAGCAGGTAAACATCTCTTTCTCCCTTATCTTCATATGTGGATTGTACAAATGTCCCATACACCTGCAATTAGACAAAACACAAAAGTATGTGAAGTATTTTTGTTCGGATAACATAAATATATTATTGAATAGTTTGCACTAGAAATCACCTGAGAAATATGCATGTATGCAATATTTTTGGTCTCATCCAAGGTAGTCATGTCCTCATCATCCTCCCCTTCTTGAAAACAAAGCCGTCCTCGGCGTTGCTTAATCTGAAATGTGGCTAACAAAAGAGACAAGGTGTACATGTTGTATATATATACGTCATCCATTTTTACTTCCCTTGATTTTTGCATATATGACACATGAATAGATGAGTAACTTGCATAGTTCATAAAATCTAAAGCCAACAAATTAGCACAAGAACTAGAAGGCTTGAAAATACTGCAACTCAGTTTGCACATATAAGTGAAGCTCTTATTTATTTCAAGAGATTGACAATGTTCATCATTAAACCATCCCAACATTGGTGAATAAAGCTTATTTGAATCAAATTTACATGCTACAACATGCTTAGATAAGCAAACATGCAATGAGTCATTCGACACAGAATCATCACCAAGATTAGAGGTCGTATCAAAATGATTAAACATTGATTCTTTTGCATCAATAGTTAATTCAATGGGTGCTCTCAAAATTGTTGGTATTTCAGTTGTTTGATCACATGGCAAAGTCAAATTATCAATATAATCCTCTAAAATAGGTGGTGTGATCAAAGTAGTGGGTAGCTCAACACATGATGTATTCAAGTTAACTAGGCATGCATCATTCTCATGTAAAAGTGGAAAATCTGTACCTTTGTCATTACCTCTTATAGTCAACTCAGATGATGCAGCACTCTCGATGGTGATGTGTCACATGGTGGAGATGATGTAGTCCTCGCAACAACGGATGTGGTTGTCATAGTACGCCTAGTAGTTGAATAAACATCTGTATCAACAGTTGGAATGTGCACCGTGCGCTTGTTCTCCTTGTGGGCAACACGTCGTTTTATTTCCTGTTCAGCTTTGCAAGCAAGACGAAACAAATGGTCCATAGGATAACACTCTTCATGAATTAGTATCTCCTGAATATTATGGTTTAATCCTCCCAAAATCTATCCATAAAATCTTCTTCACTTTCTTCTAAAAATGAGTGCAACAAGGTAGTTTGTAAATCATCATAATATTTTGTTACGGTGTCACTACCTTGTTTTAAATGTTCCAGTTTTTTAATCATGCCACGAGTATAATAAACATCGATTTAATCTATCTCTCATGACATGTTTTAAATCATCCCAAGTATTAGGTACATAATCAGGGTGTAACCGACAATATTCACTCCACCAAACTAGAGCATAACCAGTGAAAGAACCAACCGCAACCATAACTTTTTACGCTCATCAAAATTATGGGAAGCAAATATATTATTTATGTCTAACTCCCATTCAATATATAAAGGAGGTCTAAAACGGCCATTAAATGGTGGTATAGAAACATGAACCTGATCATGTGCATTTGGATGTTTGTGCACCTCTCGTGACGGTTGTGGTATTTGCATAGGTGGTGGCATGTCTCCGCGATCGACAAAGCCCATGAATTGACTCGATCCTGTCATGATTAGTAGAACAAGAAACAAAATCCAAAAATAATGTTCCTATAACTACTAGGATGTGGTGGTAAAACGCTCACAATAAAGCAAATATCAATGTCTTACAAGTTCTTACCATGCAGCAAAGCGGTGATCGGCAACCAGCGGTGTCAAGTAACTCCAATATTGAGTAAAGCGATTGTCGGGGAGCGACGATACACGGTGTAGAAATATGTGGAGCTGGGTTGGCTATATATGGTAGCAAAAGATTAGCAATAATCAATTCAAAGATGCAATGTTGAATAAACGCTCAACGACGGTATCTGTGCTGGTCCTAGGCTAACCGGACTAGAGACGCGAGCCTAGAACACTAATGAGGTCACGGCATAGCACAACTAGCATCAATGAAGGATACTAAGTAGCTCTTGACAGCAAGATATAAGTGAAGATCACAACGGCAAGTGAAGATAATGATGAAAACAACTCGCCAAGCAGGACATACAACAACTCTCTCTCCAACTTTCCTCTTGAAAAGTTTGAGCCAATTTTCTGATAAATTCTTTCAAAGAATGCTACTAACTCAAGCTTTCCAATGCAAAAAGAATCACTCAATTCCGAGTTGATATGAGGAGTCAAAGAATTCTAAAACTGGCCTGAAAAATTGGAACAAGCTGTGTTCACGAACTTCAGAGGGCAAAACACCTATTTAGAAGCCGATTTTGAGGTGTCAAATATTGAACTAGCTTCTGCAACTATTTAGATGCGCCTCGTCTCTAGCTTTAATTTGAGTACTCACGGAGTCAAAACGGACTTCGTATGAGGAAGATACACCTGTTTTACTGAACAGTGCGCAAAACAGATTCCAATCCGAATTCAGGTACGAGATTGATTCTAGATAGATCCCGTTTTTTTCTCTCTTTTTTTTCTCACGCTTTTTTTTTTTCTTTTCTCTTTTTCTTTTTTTCTTTTTTTTTTTCTCTCTTTTTTTCTATCTTTTTTTCTCCTCTTTCCAAGACAAACTGGATAAGATGCAGATTGGATCGGCGAAGATGTGAATGACCTCAACTATGATTATGACAATGAACAGGCGTAGCACGTGATGGAAATTAATGGATGGGATGGTGGACAGCGGAAGGGATAATGATGCAGCGGCGGCGTGACTAATGTGAACAGAACTCAAACTCTAAAGGAACAAGACACTAAGACCAGCAACTCGACACGACGATGCAACCGATAATTCAATAATGCAAACAATGAAAAGAAAATTGCAAAGGCTTGGACTGGCTAGGACAAATGATGAATAGATCTAACTTTTTTGTGGCTTTTTCTTGGACAATTGGTAAGAAAATAAATCGAATCTAGGATAATGGAAAATCTCACCGAGCAACCTGAAAACTGATACCACTTGATAGAGGCGAGGGTGTCCCGATCTTCGATGAGATGATAACTATCGATTTGATGGAGACGACTTTGACGATCCGACTACAAACGCGTGCACGACGTTGCGCCTTAGCTATCGCTAAACCAACTCCGAGAGGTTATTGACCACGCTGGAGCACGATCAACTGACCACGAAGGTCTATTCCTGCAAGCAATCAAGAACAAGCAAGAATATGATAAAGCAATCTGAATATTGCGAATATATATGAAGTATTGATAATGGTGGGGATCCGTAAGCGGTCTTGGTCTGGTCGTTGGACACAAACAAAGTACACGGAGTTGCAATGGCTAACTTTAACTAAACAAATCCCAAGGAAAAAGCTACTAGATGGATCTACTTATATAGGAGCAAGGGTGGCGGCCAAGGAGGTGGGAGGACGTCCCAAGGCAGCCTAAAACTAACCCTAGGTCGTACAAGGCCAATGGGCCCAAGCGGAGGTGACGTAACACCTTTGGACTTGTAGTTTGACTCGGATTCTGCTACAGCATCAGATTGTTTCGTCTATAACTCAACGCTCCGGACGGATTTTAAGGTGATTCCAGTTGGGTTGGAAAATGCACGAAATCTATTTTCCAACAAAAAAAGAATCAACCAATTTGGAGTCCGTATGAAAAAGTTATAGACGTTTTGAGTCAGGTATGTCTGTGCAGTCCGAATCTGAGTCCGAACGTGAGAGACTTGGACTCTATCTTCTCTTGGGCCAAAAGTGACGTGGGAGAACTTTTTGAACAGCAGGTAAACATCTCTTTCTCCCTTATCTTCATATGTGGATTGTACAAATGTCCCATACACCTGCAATTAGACAAAACACAAAAGTATGTGAAGTATTTTTGTTCTGGATAACATAAATATATTATTGAATAGTTTGCACTAGAAATCACCTGAGAAATATGCATGTATGCAATATTTTTGGTCTCATCCAAGGTAGTCATGTCCTCATCATCCTCCCCTTCTTGAAAACAAAGCCGTCCTCGGCGTTGCTTAATCTGAAATGTGGCTAACAAAAGAGACAAGGTGTACATGTTGTATATATATACGCCATCCATTTTACTTCCCTTGATTTTTGCATATATGACACATGAATAGATGAGTAACTTGCATAGTTCATAAAATCTAAAGCCAACAAATTAGCACAAGAACTAGAAGGCTTGAAAATACTGCAACTCAGTTTGCACATATAAGTGAAGCTCTTATTTATTTCAAGAGATTGACAATGTTCATCATTAAACCATCCCAACATTGGTGAATAAACCTTATTTGAATCAAATTTACATGCTACAACATGCTTAGATAAGCAAACATGCAATGAGTCATTCGACACAGAATCATCACCAAGATTAGAGGTCGATCAAAATGATTAAACATTGATTCTTTTGCATCAATAGTTAATTCAATGGGTGCTCTCAAAATTGTTGGTATTTCAGTTGTTTGATCACATGGCAAAGTCAAATTATCAATATAATCCTCTAAAATAGGTGGTGTGATCAAAGTAGTGGGTAGCTCAACACATGATGTATTCAAGTTAACTAGGCATGCATCATTCTCATGTAAAAGTGGAAAATCTGTACCTTTGTCATTACCTCTTATAGTCAACTCAGATGATGCAGGCACTCTCGATGGTGATGTGTCACATGGTGGAGATGATGTAGTCCTCGCAACAACGGATGTGGTTGTCATAGTACGCCTAGTAGTTGAATAAACATCTGTATCAACAGTTGGAATGTGCACCGTGCGCTTGTTCTCCTTGTGGGCAACACGTCGTTTTATTTCCTGTTCAGCTTTGCAAGCAAGACGAAACAAATGGTCCATAGGATAACACTCTTCATGAATTAGTATCTCCTGAATATTATGGTTTAATCCTCCCAAAATCTATCCATAAAATCTTCTTCACTTTCTTCTAAAATGAGTGCAACAAGGTAGTTTGTAAATCATCATAATATTTTGTTACGGTGTCACTACCTTGTTTTAAATGTTCCAGTTTTTTAATCATGCCACGAGTATAATAAACATCGATTTAATCTATCTCTCATGACATGTTTTAAATCATCCCAAGTATTAGGTACATAATCAGGGTGTAACCGACAATATTCACTCCACCAAACTAGAGCATAACCAGTGAAAGAACCAACCGCAACCATAACTTTTTACGCTCATCAAAATTATGGGAAGCAAATATATTATTTATGTCTAACTCCCATTCAATATATAAAGGAGGTCTAAAACGGCCATTAAATGGTGGTATAGAAACATGAACCTGATCATGTGCATTTGGATGTTTGTGCACCTCTCGTGACGGTTGTGGTATTTGCATAGGTGGTGGCATGTCTCCGCGATCGACAAAGCCCATGAATTGACTCGATCCTGTCATGATTAGTAGAACAAGAAACAAAATCCAAAAATAATGTTCCTATAACTACTAGGATGTGGTGGTAAAACGCTCACAATAAAGCAAATATCAATGTCTTACAAGTTCTTACCATGCAGCAGGCGGTGATCGGCAACCAGCGGTGTCAAGTAACTCGAATATTGAGTAAAGCGATTGTCGGGAGCGACGATACACGGTGTAGAAATATGTGGAGCTGGGTTGGCTATATATGGTAGCAAAAGATTAGCAATAATCAATTCAAAGATGCAATGTTGAATAAACGCTCAACGACGGTATCTGTGCTGGTCCTAGGCTAACCGGACTAGAGACGCGAGCCTAGAACACTAATGAGGTCACGGCATAGCACAACTAGCATCAATGAAGGATACTAAGTAGCTCTTGACAGCAAGATATAAGTGAAGATCACAACGGCAGTGAAGATAATGATGAAAACAAGCGCCAAGCAGGACATACAACAACTCTCTCCAACTTTCCTCTTGAAAAGTTTGAGCCAATTTTCTGATAAATTCTTTCAAAGAATGCTACTAACTCAAGCTTTCCAATGCAAAAAGAATCACTCAATTCCGAGTTGATATGAGGAGTCAAAGAATTCTAAAACTGGCCTGAAAAATTGGAACAAGCTGTGTTCACGAACTTCAGAGGGCAAAACACCTATTTAGAAGCCGATTTTGAGGTGTCAAATATTGAACTAGCTTCTGCAACTATTTAGATGCGCCTCGTCTCTAGCTTTAATTTGAGTACTCACGGAGTCAAAACGGACTTCGTATGAGGAAGATACACCTGTTTTACTGAACAGTGCGCAAAACAGATTCCAATCCGAATTCAGGTACGAGATTGATTCTAGATAGATCCGTTTTTTTCCTCTCTTTTTTTTCTCACGCTTTTTTTCTTTTTTCTTCTCTTTTTTTTTTTTCTTTCCTTTTTCTCTTTTTTTTCTATCTTTTTTCTCCTCTTTCCAAGACAAACTGGATAAGATGCAGATTGGATCAAGGCGAAGATGTGAATGACCTCAACTATGATTATGACAATGAACAGTGCGTAGCACGTGATGGAAATTAATGGATGGGATGGTGGACAGCGGAAGGGATAATGATGCAGCGGCGGCGTGACTAATGTGAACAGAACTCAAACTCTAAAGGAACAAGACACTAAGACCAGCAACTCGACACGACGATGCAACCGATAATTCAATAATGCAAACAATGAAAAGAAAATTGCAAAGGCTTGGACTGGCTAGGACAAATGATGAATAGATCTAACTTTTTTTGTGGCTTTTTCTTGGACAATTGGTAAGAAAATAAATCGAATCTAGGATAACTGGAAAATCTCACCGAGCAACCTGAAAACTGATACCACTTGATAGAGGCGAGGTGTCCCGATCTTCGATGAGATGATAACTATCGATTTGATGGAGACGACTTTGACGATCCGACTACAAACGTGCACGACGTTGCGCCTTAGCTATCGCTAAACCAACTCCGAGAGGTTATTGACCACGCTGGAGCACGATCAACCTGACCACGAAGGTCTATTCCTGCAAGCAATCAAGAACAAGCAAGAATATGATAAAGCAATCTGAATATTGCGAATATATATGAAGTATTGATAATGGTGGGGATCCGTAAGCGGTCTTGGTCTGGTCGTTGGACACAAACAAAGTACACGGAGTTGCAATGGCTAACTTTAACTAAACAAATCCCAAGGAAAAAGCTACTAGATGGATCTACTTATATAGGAGCAAGGGTGGCGGCCAAGGAGGTGGGAGGACGTCCCAAGGCAGCCTAAAACTAACCCTAGGTCGTACAAGGCCAATGGGCCCAAGCGGAGGTGACGTAACACCTTTGGACTTGTAGTTTGACTCGGATTCTGCTACAGCATCAGATTGTTTCGTCTATAACTCAACGCCCGGACGGATTTTAAGGTGATTCCAGTTGGGTTGGAAAATGCACGAAATCTATTTTCCAACAAAAAAGAATCAACCAATTTGGAGTCCGTATGAAAAAGTTATAGACGTTTTGAGTCAGGTATGTCTGCAGCAGTCCGAATCTGAGTCCGAACGTGAGAGACTTGGACTCTATCTTCTCTTGGGCCAAAAGTGACGTGGGAGAACTTTTGAACAGCAGGTAAACATCTCTTTCTCCCTTATCTTCATATGTGGATTGTACAAATGTCCCATACACCTGCAATTAGACAAAACACAAAAGTATGTGAAGTATTTTTGTTCGGATAACATAAATATATTATTGAATAGTTTGCACTAGAAATCACCTGAGAAATATGCATGTATGCAATATTTTGGTCTCATCCAAGGTAGTCATGTCCTCATCATCCTCCCTTCTTGAAAACAAAGCCGCCCTCGGCGTTGCTTAATCTGAAATGTGGCTAACAAAAGAGACAAGGTGTACATGTTGTATATATATACGCCATCCATTTTACTTCCCTTGATTTTTGCATATATGACACATGAATAGATGAGTAACTTGCATAGTTCATAAAATCTAAAGCCAACAAATTAGCACAAGAACTAGAAGGCTTGAAAATACTGCAACTCAGTTTGCACATATAAGTGAAGCTCTTATTTATTTCAAGAGATTGACAATGTTCATCATTAAACCATCCCAACATTGGTGAATAAACCTTATTTGAATCAAATTTACATGCTACAACATGCTTAGATAAGCAAACATGCAATGAGTCATTCGACACAGAATCATCACCAAGATTAGAGGTCGATCAAAATGATTAAACATTGATTCTTTTGCATCAATAGTTAATTCAATGGGTGCTCTCAAAATTGTTGGTATTTCAGTTGTTTGATCACATGGCAAAGTCAAATTATCAATATAATCCTCTAAAATAGGTGGTGTGATCAAAGTAGTGGGTAGCTCAACACATGATGTATTCAAGTTAACTAGGCATGCATCATTCTCATGTAAAAGTGGAAAATCTGTACCTTTGTCATTACCTCTTATAGTCAACTCAGATGATGCAGGCACTCTCGATGGTGATGTGTCACATGGTGGAGATGATGTAGTCCTCGCAACAACGGATGTGGTTGTCATAGTACGCCTAGTAGTTGAATAAACATCTGTATCAACAGTTGGAATGTGCACCGTGCGCTTGTTCTCCTTGTGGGCAACACGTCGTTTTATTTCCTGTTCAGCTTTGCAAGCAAGACGAAACAAATGGTCCATAGGATAACACTCTTCATGAATTAGTATCTCCTGAATATTATGGTTTAATCCTCCCAAAATCTATCCATAAAATCTTCTTCACTTTCTTCTAAAATGAGTGCAACAAGGTAGTTTGTAAATCATCATAATATTTTGTTACGTGTCACTACCTTGTTTTAAATGTTCCAGTTTTTTAATCATGCCACGAGTATAATAAACATCGATTTAATCTATCTCTCATGACATGTTTTAAATCATCCCAAGTATTAGGTACATAATCAGGGTGTAACCGACAATATTCACTCCACCAAACTAGAGCATAACCAGTGAAAGAACCAACCGCAACCATAACTTTTTACGCTCATCAAAATTATGGGAAGCAAATATATTATTTATGTCTAACTCCCATTCAATATATAAAGGAGGTCTAAAACGGCCATTAAATGGTGGTATAGAAACATGAACCTGATCATGTGCATTTGGATGTTTGTGCACCTCTCGTGACGGTTGTGGTATTTGCATAGGTGGTGGCATGTCTCCGCGATCGACAAAGCCCATGAATTGACTCGATCCTGTCATGATTAGTAGAACAAGAAACAAAATCCAAAAATAATGTTCCTATAACTACTAGGATGTGGTGGTAAAACGCTCACAATAAAGCAAATATCAATGTCTTACAAGTTCTTACCATGCAGCAGAGGTGATCGGCAACCAGCGGTGTCAAGTAACTCGAATATTGAGTAAAGCGATTGTCGGGGAGCGACGATACACGGTGTAGAAATATGTGGAGCTGGGTTGGCTATATATGGTAGCAAAAGATTAGCAATAATCAATTCAAAGATGCAATGTTGAATAAACGCTCAACGACGGTATCTGTGCTGGTCCTAGGCTAGACCGGACTAGAGACGCGAGCCTAGAACACTAATGAGGTCACGGCATAGCACAACTAGCATCAATGAAGGATACTAAGTAGCTCTTGACAGCAAGATATAAGTGAAGATCACAACGGCAGTGAAGATAATGATGAAAAACAACTCGCCAAGCAGGACATACAACAACTCTCTCTCCAACTTTCCTCTTGAAAAGTTTGAGCCAATTTTCTGATAAATTCTTTCAAAGAATGCTACTAACTCAAGCTTTCCAATGCAAAAAGAATCACTCAATTCCGAGTTGATATGAGGAGTCAAAGAATTCTAAAACTGGCCTGAAAAATTGGAACAAGCTGTGTTCACGAACTTCAGAGGGCAAAACACCTATTTAGAAGCCGATTTTGAGGTGTCAAATATTGAACTAGCTTCTGCAACTATTTAGATGCGCCTCGTCTCTAGCTTTAATTTGAGTACTCACGGAGTCAAAACGGACTTCGTATGAGGAAGATACACCTGTTTTACTGAACAGTGCGCAAAACAGATTCCAATCCGAATTCAGGTACGAGATTGATTCTAGATAGATCCCGTTTTTTTCCTCTCTTTTTTTTTCTCACGCTTTTTTTTCTTTTTCTTCTCTCTTTTCTTTTTTTCTTTCCTTTTTTCTCTTTTTTTCTATCTTTTTTCTCCTCTTTCCAAGACAAACTGGATAAGATGCAGATTGGATCAAGCGAAGATGTGAATGACCTCAACTATGATTATGACAATGAACAGTGCGTAGCACGTGATGGAAATTAATGGATGGGATGGTGGACAGCGGAAGGGATAATGATGCAGCGGCGTGACTAATGTGAATAGAACTCAAACTCTAAAGGAACAAGACACTAAGACCAGCAACTCGACACGACGATGCAACCGATAATTCAATAATGCAAACAATGAAAAGAAAATTGCAAAGGCTTGGACTGGCTAGGACAAATGATGAATAGATCTAACTTTTTTTTGTGGCTTTTTCTTGGACAATTGGTAAGAAAATAAATCGAATCTAGGGATAACTGGAAAATCTCACCGAGCAACCTGAAAACTGATACCACTTGATAGAGGCGAGGGTGTCCCGATCTTTCGATGAGATGATAACTATCGATTTGATGGAGACGACTTTGACGATCCGACTACAAACGTGCACGACGTTGCGCCTTAGCTATCGCTAAACCAACTCCGAGAGGTTATTGACCACGCTGGAGCACGATCAACCTGACCACGAAGGTCTATTCCTGCAAGCAATCGAAGAACAAGCAAGAATATGATAAAGCAATCTGAATATTGCGAATATATATGAAGTATTGATAATGGTGGGGATCCGTAAGCGGTCTTGGTCTGGTCGTTGGACACAAACAAAGTACACGGAGTTGCAATGGCTAACTTTTAACTAAACAAATCCCAAGGAAAAAGCTACTAGATGGATCTACTTATATAGGAGCAAGGGGTGGCGGCCAAGGAGGTGGGAGGACGTCCCAAGGCAGCCTAAAACTAACCCTAGGTCGTACAAGGCCAATGGGCCCAAGCGGAGGTGACGTAACACCTTTGGACTTGTAGTTTGACTCGGATTCTGCTACAGCATCAGATTGTTTCGTCTATAACTCAACGCTCCGGACGGATTTTAAGGTGATTCAATTGGGTTGGAAAATGCACGAAATCTATTTTCCAACAAAAAGAATCAACCAATTTAGAGTCTGTATGAAAAAGTTATAGACGTTTTGAGTCAGGTATGTCTGTGCAGTCCGAATCTGAGTCCAGAACGTGAGAGACTTGGACTCTATCTTCTCTTGGGCCAAAAGTGACGTGGGAGAACTTTTTGAACAGCAGGTAAACATCTCTTTCTCCCTTATCTTCATATGTGGATTGTACAAATGTCCCATACACCTGCAATTAGACAAAACACAAAAGTATGTGAAGTATTTTTGTTCTGGATAACATAAATATATTATTGAATAGTTTGCACTAGAAATCACCTGAGAAATATGCATGTATGCAATATTTTTGGTCTCATCCAAGGTAGTCATGTCCTCATCAATCATGATGGATGATGTGTACATCTGCCACGCACACACAATTTTTCCTTTGTCTTTGTTTTGTGTAGGTACTCATGTATACTCGTCAACATCTCAATCCCATGAGTTGACGAAACGAGCTCTTGAGAGCAACGATGCTTTGGGATCCCGTGGACTATCCTTACCACCGTTCCCTTCGCGCAAGGATTACGCGCATCTCTTCTACTTGGCTCTCACACGGCTTTGGGCTATATATCACTTGTTACCTTATGCCCATTCTATCGTGTTCACTTTGCATGTTAAGCTTGCTCCTATGCCTTTGCCATGCAATTGTGACCCTTGCTTGCATCTACCCATGTTTCATCATTATGCCACTTCTATGTGTATTTGCATGCTTGGTGGAGATCCTTATTGCTATTGCCATGTTTATCATGTGCCCCATGCTATTGATGCTATTTTGCTCATATCTTGCCTTCATGCTTGTGACATGTCATGTGAAGTATTCATGCACACTATTTGCACCCATGTCATGATTGCCTTGATTCCTTCTAGTACGTTGCATCTTCGCACTACTAGCTTGCTTCACTTGATTGATATGATTGCTTGCTATGTTGCATCACCCATGTTCCACTATTACTTGCTTTCTTGGGTTGATGACATATATGCTCATGCCTCTCACATGATATATCTTGATCATTGTCATTGTGTCCATTAGTTGCCTCTCTCATATCCACTTGTATTGAGTGCAACCATACTATGCTTATTGATCTTGGAGACTTTGACATATTACTTGTGATGCATGCTTGTTTGATTGCGCCTATTGCATTTGGTTGTTCTTGCATCATATGCCTCCATACTATGAAATGCTCCCTTGTACTTTCTTATGATGAGCATGATGCATACACTTGTTGGGTATCTTACCACTCGAATGATAGGTTTTGCATTTCCGCTAACCTCATTTGTTTTTCCGAGTGTTTGTCGTGTTCTTTCATTTTGGAGGTTTCACAAGGCGATGCCGTTATGCGACAACTTGGTCATGCGAAGGCATACACGATGTGCAACACCATCATTTGCGAGAATCTACTAAAGGTGAACTCCTTCCCTTTGAGCCATCCTCAAGTTCGCATATAGGATGGGTCACTCTTTCATTGTTGTTTCCTTCTTATTGTCTACATGATACATCTATTGGATGGAGGACCGACGTTGGAGATCGACTCTATGGACCTTCACATTGAGGAGCGCTTGGACTTATTGGATGCACCTTCGGTTTTCCACTCTTGCCACAACATCGAGCATTGGTATACCAACACCTCCATATTTGTTGATTGTGCTCATACTCATGCTCGATGGACATATCATACTCACCACAAGTTTGCACCCTATGCATGGATTGACTCACATTATGATTGCCTTGTTGCATCTTGTATTCCCATGTCATCCATGATATACGAGCTTGTGCATTTCCTTAGCAAATTTGTTGTGACCTTCCTTGATGGCATATTCATACATCATGATCATATTGCCCATCATCAATTGCATGATAACATATACATATTGAGCATCCATTGTCATGTTCATGCTTTTGATGCACCATCCCATTATGACATCATTTTGCACAATGGTCACATTCATCATCCACAACACCTTTGTGCATGCCTCGAATGAATTCGCTCCCATGAATGCTTTGCATATCATTCTAGATCATCTTGATAAGCATCATGTGTCTTGCCATGCACCATCTTGCCGCACGGACTCATATTTACTTGATGGACACCTTGTGTGCGCTAACCATTGTATTTCCAAGTGTACTTTGTGTTTGCTCCTTTTGCATGTATACCACTCCGGAGACACCTTGGAGTACTTGGATTGCGCCATGCCTTCCACTTTGTCCGACTACAAGTCCATCCACGACAACCGTTTCCATGGTGATGAGGATCACGATCCGAGGTCGGATCTTTCCCAAGGGAGGGGAGATGATGCAGAGCATACCACATTCATCCCCATGTACACTCCGACTACCCTCCAAGCCCCAAGGATACATAAGATGAGACCTCGACTATTCGCCATTGGACACAAGGTGAGCCCTTTCCTGAACGCTTCCCCTTTCCATTCGTGTGAGACATGGTTGCTACCTAATGCAAGGACACTATGCATGCCTAGGTACCAAGGAGGCCCTCTTGGAGATGCTCGGAATGATGGACAAGTCCCCAAGTACAAGGATGAAGGAGCACGACGAGAGGAACCGGAGAAAGGCTACAGGACCCGGACATCCGGCCCCGGCCCGGACATCCGCCCCGATGATGTCAACAGCAGCAGCAGCCCAGACCATCGAAGACTCAGGGGCGGACATCCGGCTCCCGGGCCCGGACATCCGACCTCCCACGAAGCCCCGAAATCCGGCCCCCAGCCGGAATCCGGCCTCACCTATCCCGAACCGGATGAAGTCTGCCCCGCCAGCCCGGACATCCGGCCCCAGCCGGACATCCGCCTCCCCGGCCCGAACATCCGGCCCGACGCCTGGGACATCCGCCTCGCCTGTGCGTGAACAGTAAAGGGCAAGCCCATGTACCCTTCGCCCCGTAGACTATATATACTCCATCCCCTTCCTCTTTCTAGGGTTAGCTTAGGTTTAGCTCATGTTTGTGTGAGAGCCTTGCTCATCCACTTGGTTACTTCTCGGAGCTCAGGACCTCTTCGGAGAAGATCCCCCAAGCGGATTCAAGACCCCCTTCTAGGGTGGACCCCATCAAGACCTCCTCTCGGAGAAGAACGGCTACTCGTGTATCCTTACCTTTGTTGATTGTGGATCATATGTACCTCTTTGTGTTCGGAGATCTAGCACATGTGTGATTGATTCCTTATTGGTTGAGCGATCTCTCTCTTGTTTCCTCCGTGTTTCCCTTTGTTCTTCCTCGTGTTCTTCGTGATTCCCCGTAGGATCCACTCCAAATGTGAAAGATCATCTACGTAGGGTTCCGCCCTACATCAATTTGGCCATGTCAGAAGATTGCACGTACCTGGACACTCGGGGTTCATTATCAAGGGCATTGTTCAGCCCGACATATGTTATAAAGACCGAATACCTTAGGGAGTGTTCGGCGTCGCGAGTTTGGCCTTATATGCATCAGCTCCGAATCATGTCTTTGGTCAAATGTTGGGTTTGCCCGGCTCCTGTGTTTTGCTACCTTAAGTTCCGCTCTATCGGCTAAGGTGGCACCAGGAGAACTACTGCGATTGTGCCCTGGTTCATCCGGACGAGCACGTCGGTAGAGAAAGCCGAAAACTGACTGTCATGATAAAGCGCGAGACTAGTCAACCACTTGATGACTTAGCGGAATCTTCGGGATTCCTCCGCATTAACGAATGGCCGTTTCCCGGCCAGGCATGTACGCGCCCCGTATTCGGACGAGCGCGGAGCCACCAGGGGCTATATAGTAGCCCCACCGTCAAACTCCTATGGCTAAGTGAAAGTTTTAAAGCAATATAGTCCGATTGCCTAGTTCGCTGCACTATCACCTCCTTAATGGACCAAGACGTTGGATCAAGTGTGAACACGCGTCTTCTGCGAACAACCCCGCATTATATGCGTGGGGGTTGAAGCCGACGACTGCAAACTTTCAGGTTATATACATATATACATAAACGGCCACACAGGAGGCATAATAAAACTTTTAGGCAAAAGTATAAACACAGCCTTGACAATTCAATAAAACATTGTTTTTACAATGGGAATACATGTCACTAGAACATAATCTTCTTCGAGCACTGAGCTTCTATTGAACGAGCGCCTTCAAGGACCTCTTCAAAGTAGTGCTCGGCAGCTACTCGGCCCACAACCGAACCCTGGGTTGCAATAGCGGTGGCCTCCATGTCTGCCCAGTATGTCTTCACACGGGCAAGCGCCATCCGCGCACCCTCTATGCACGCCGACCTCTTCATAGCGTCGATACGCGGCATAGCACCAAGGAACTGTTGCACCAAACCAAAATAACTATTCTGTTGTGGCCCTCCTGGCCACAGATGATCCACAACAAACCTCATGGGAAGCCCGGACAACCTATGGAGCTCGGCCCACTCGGTCATTCGCTCATTTAACAGCAGCGGACGCACTGGACCATCGAACTGCGACCAGAATAGCTTTCCCACTTCACGATCTTTTTGATCCTTGAAGTACTCGGCCGCATCAGCAGCACTGGCTGCTAGATCCGCATATGCGTCCGCAGAACTCCATAGTTGATCAAGAGGGGCATACTTCGGATCTCCAAACTTCGTCTGCAGCAAGAAGGGCTTCCCAGCCACGATATCTCCAGCTTGACGCAGCTCCTCCTTCGACGCTCTTATCTTAGAGCGGGCTTCCTTGTCTGCTACCATGGCCTTCTCCAGCTCCGTCGCCTTCGCTAGGTTTTATTTTTCAAGAAGCTGATAACGGTCGGCGGCCTCCTTCAGCTCAACGGCCATCTTGGCCATCTTGGCCATCTTTTCTTTGCTCTGGCAATGAGCAGCCTGTTCGGCTCTCAGCTCTTCAGCCGCCTTTAGAGCGACCGCGTCACTATTCCTGGCTCGTTCCTTGGCTCGGGCAAGTTCCGCCCGAAGGGTCTCCACGGCGGCAGCCCCATCTGCAGTAACACATATTAAAGATACTAGCATCATGCTCCTCTTACTATGTGTTGATCACCGGAGAAATCACATACCCTGTGCCTCATCGAGCCGCTTGTCGACAAGCACGATGTCGGCATCTGCCACATCAAGTTGCCGCTTCAGCTCGGCCAACTCAACAGTCCGGCTAGCCATCGGACCTTCCGCCACCTGCATATGAAGGCGGCCTGATTATTACCAGGGACTATGATCCTCTGTTTGCCGCCATTCTCGACGGCAACCAGAGTCTCAGGGGCTACTATCTGCACAGGGCACACCTAACGTGTGCGGTACCGTCAAAAACATACACTATTTCACGTACCTCAAAGCCTTTCAGCGGACTCGTAAAAGCTTCATGCAACCCGCTTTCGGTGGATGAAATCCTCTCAATCACCGTACCCATTAGCGTACGATGCGCTTCTGAGATGGCCGCTTGCTCTAGCAGATCCTTCAGTGCGTCCGATCACACATCGGACGGTGCCAGACTCCTTCGGTTGCTCTTTTCAGGAGCCGAATACTGAGGACTTCGGGGGGTCGAAGGATTACCCTCCGGCCTTGCCGGATCAGGAGAAACCCTCCGCGACGACACTTCAGGGTCGCCCGCCTCATGAGGCGGGGTGGCATGGGGAGGCATTTCGCTCTCCATCATCTCCGGAAGAAGATTCCCCGAAGAAGAACTCTGTCGAGAAGGGATACGATCCGACCTACAAGATAAATACTTCGGTTATTGGCCTCAGAAGTAAAGTAGGATATTTTTAATATTAAGTACCCTTTTACTTACAGCTCGGTGGAGGGCAGATACCCTTGCGGTCACTATGCGGCAAGGGTACCCCCTGAGGTAGGACCTTCTGGCGAAGATTTCTTCCCCTATTTGGAAGCCATTGTTTCCGGGTCTTTAGAGGCGGTGCTCTTCCTTCCTTGGGGAGAGGGAATTTCGGATTCATCTCCCCGAATATCATCCTTCGCGGAGGCGCTAATTCCCCCGGGTTGGATGAACAGTGAACGAGGTCTGCTTTCAGCCTCTTTATTCCCCCCTTTATCTTCCCCTGAGGGCGCTTGATAAGGTGCAAGCTCCAGCATCCTGGCTAGTACAGGATCCGGTGAGACCTCATGAAGGGGGGACGGACACCTGATCATTTTCGCCTTTGTTACCCAGTCCTGGTCAAAGAGTGGCTATTCAAAATGATGTTATGATAAATAAAGAGACAACATTTTCGGCTACGGGACTACTTACTTGGGTATCTGGACGATTGCAGCTCAGACCCGCATCCTCGATGGTGTCCGTACACATTATTTGTGGTCCGAAGAACAATTTGTACATCTCTTCGAGCGTCATGCCGAGGAAGTGCTGAATAGCTCGCGGTCCTTCCGGGTTGAACTCCCACATGCGGAGAGGTCGACGCTTGCAGGGCAGGACTCGACGAACTAAAATGACTTGCATTACCGTGGCCAGACCGACATCTCTCTCGAGGAGATCTCGGATGCGGCTCTGCAATGTCGGCACGTCCTTTACTGGCCCCTAGTACAGCCCCTTCTTGATCCATGACGTCAGTCGTGGTAGGGGGCCCGAGCGAAAGGCAGGGGCGGCCACCCACTTGGTACCCCGGGGAGCTGTGATATAAAACCACTGCCGTTGCCATAAGCTAGACACCTCCTGGAAGGAACCATCTGGCCATGGGGCATTGGCACTTTTGCTTATTACGGCACCTCCGCACTATGCGTGTCGTCCCTCGATCATCTTCGGCTCCACATTGAAAGTCTTGAGCCACATGCCGAAGTGAGGGGTAATGCGGAGGAAGGCCTCACATACAACGATAAACGACGAAATATGAAGATCTGAATCCAGGGCCAGGTCATGGAAATCCAGCCCGTAGTAGTACATGAGCCCCCTGGCAAAAGGATCTAGAGCGAGGCCTGGCCCTCGGAGGAAGTGAGAAATGAATACAACGCTCTCGCCGGATTCGGGAGTAGGAATGACCTGCCCTCGAGCAGGCAGCCTGTGCGAGATCTCGCCTGTCAAAAACCTGGCCTCTCTTAGCTTCTTGACGTCCTCCTCTGTGACAAAGGAAGGCATCCACCAACCTTGAAGGTTGGATCCGGACATGGTTGGAGGTCCGAAGCGCCTGACCTAAGCCTCGGGTGCTGGAACTCGAGGCGGGGGAGGATTCGATTGAGGTCGAGAAGGAAAAAGGACAGGCCTTCGCCTCTTTATAAAGGGGATGAATATCAAGCGTCCTCCGCGTAACCGTTTGGGACTTACCTAAAATCGAGGAGTCATACCAACGGGCACGACGGGGTTACCAACATCCGTATTGATGAGAATCCCGTAATGAGGGGGACACGATCTCTGCTTCGACAAGACGTGCCAATAAAATCGCCTCGCAAAACATGCAGTGGCAGGCTGGTGGGAAAGACGGTTCGTCATGGCCAGACCGCAGCAATACGTCACGTTATGAGAAACGGTCGGCAGATTAGATTTGTGGAAATATTATTCTCTCTACGGTGGTATGTGGAGTTTGTTTTGCAGAGCCGGACACTATCCTTGTGTTCAAAATCTTCTATGGAGTATTCGGAGGAGGAAATTGCCTTGCAATGCCGAAGACAAACTGCGCGCCGGACTCATCGTCATTGAAGCCTGGTTTAGGGGCTACTGAGGGAGTCCTGGATTAGGGGGTATCTGGACAGCCGGACTGTTGGACAATGAAGATACAAGATTGAAGACTTCGTCCCGTGTCCGGGTGGATTCTCCTTGGCGTGGAAGGCAAGCTTGGCAATACAGATATATAGATCTCCTCCCTTGTAACCGACTCTGTGTAACCCTAGACCCCTCAGGTGTCTATAAACCGGAGGGTTTAGTCCGTAGGACAACAACAATCATACCATAGGCTAGCTTCTAGGGTTTAGCCTCTACGATCTCGTGGTAGATCAGCTCTTGTAATACTCATATCATCAAGATCAATCAAGCAGGAAGTAGGGTATTACCTCCATTGAGAGGGCCCGAACCTGGGTAAACATCGTGTCCCCTACCTCCTGTTACCATCCGCCTTAGATGCATAGTTCGGGACTCCCTACCCGAGATCCGCTGGTTTTGACACCGACAGCGCGCCTGGCCTTGCTTCGAGGCGAAGGCAAAGAAGGGAGGGTGAAGCGACGTCGGCCCTAACCACCTGCGGGCTAGGCTTGACGTGTGGTGCATGACGGGGCATGGATGCCTCCACTTCGCCACGTCGCCTCGGCAACCGCCCGGCTGACAAAAAGCCCAGCGCATGCCGCGAGGCCATCATTGCTCCAAAGGTGAACGAACGCCAGTTGGCCTTCTCCGATTGCTTATAAGAGGGCGAAGGGGGCGGAGCCCCCAACCCACCACCGCCTTCTTGTCTCTCTACTTCCAACCCTTGCCGCGGCAGCCATGGCACCTATGGGGAGGTTCACCACCGCTGAGAAGAGCAAGGCACCATAGGAGGAGCTAGAGCTGCCGTCGCCCAAGAGGGGGTGCCCCCGCCCCCGCCCCCGCAAATCCTCCGCAACGCCCG
Organism: Aegilops longissima; assembly: GCA_021605205.1. NCBI lineage: Eukaryota > Viridiplantae > Streptophyta > Magnoliopsida > Poales > Poaceae > Aegilops > Aegilops longissima. The sequence goes on from CM038682.1 coordinate 427,749,149, forward strand.
TGGTGGCTCCTCAGGGGCATGGGACCGTGCTCCGCTGGCTGCCCATACAGGCTCCGGCAGCCATGGGAAGAACCCCACTTGCAGAAGTGGTCGCGGAGGCTGTGGCGGCCTTGGCCAAGGGGGGAGGATTGAGGTGGCCGCCTAGCCACCATGACCCCGAGCTCATACTGCCGAAATGGCCCGCGAGTTTGTAGTGTGGATGGAGAGTCCACCCTGCACCTAGATCCAGCTCCCGAAGTCCTTCACGGAGGATATTGCCGCAACAGGTCCTCGCGGGCGGAGGTCGAAGTCACCCCCTCCAGCTACATGTACCAGACCCGAGGGTGGCAGTTGTTCGCCCGCGCCCGCGGCCTTAAGGGGAGGCACACCATCCACTTCAAGTACGACGAGGCGACGATGCTCTTCGTTAGGATCTTCTGGGAGGCCGGTTGTCACGACCGGTTTTCCGGGTATTGATTTCACAGAAAATGGCCCTTGTGCTCACCAGCCCTGGATTCTTGTTAATGATGAGGCACCAACTTGATACAGAAATTCCAAGCAAAATACATAATATGTAGTACAAGACCATTCTGGCCTGTGAGTACAACAAATGGTTTCTAGTGGTTGATGGCGGAAGCGGTTTGTGGATCATCAGCGTCTATGGGACTCTATTTCCCAAAGGAACAGCTGACCAGGTAATTCCTATCTTCGCGAGGCTGCTATCACCATTGCTTAGGTTCCGGGGCTGTCATCGTGTCGCTCCTCTCCATGCAAGAAATCTGGCCAAGACAATAGCCAGGGACAAGCCAGTTAGTACTTTGAATGTACTCGCAAACATTATGAACACAGGTATAATATAACAAAACATGTTCTGAAATATTCTATGATCACAACGTCAGTCATAAAATAAAAATCTCTGATACATGCACGCCGGTTATTAATATGTAACAATGAATATGTAATGACAGAGTAGGAATAAAATGCACCATTCGGATGTCTGAAGCGACGTCTCGAATTGATGGTAAATAACGAGCGTGCCTCAGTCGGGCGTCTGAGCGACACCACATAAAGGGCTTATAAAGTAAATAAATAACAAGCATGCCACATATCAAGGCGTCTCAATGACACCACATAAAGGGCTTATAAAGTAAATAAATAACAAGCATGCCACATTCAGGCGTCTCAATGACACCACATAAAGGGCTTGTAAAGTAAATAAATAACAAGCATGCCACGATCAAGGCCTCGTGACACCACATAAAGGGCTTATAAAGTAAATAAATAACAAGCATGCCAGAGTAGGGCGTCTTAGCGACACCACATAAAGGGCTTATAAAGTAAATAAATAATAAGCATGCCACAGTCGGGCGCCTTAGCGACACCACATAAACGGCTTATAAATAATCACAGTGAATATCCAGGAGGTAGAACCATCCCGGGGATACTCGATAATTCCAATAATATAACGGGTTAGTCCACAACAAATAATAATCATGATCATCACAAGTCACAAGTCATGATCCCAGTTCTGGTTTAACAGTTTCTCCTCCGAAGACCGACACTAAGACCGACACTAAGACCGACACTTGACCCATCCCAGACTGTAGTCCTTAACCATGGACACGGCTATTCGAATAGATTTAATCTCTGCAGAGGGTGTACTCTTTACCCACGAGTAACGGATTCCTTTAGCCCATCGGGACTAATTCCGTCTACGACTTTTTAGTTGAAAACACACCTAACTTGCACACACTAGCTTAACTTACCGGTGTCTGGAATCACCCACGACACCTGTCAAGCAAAACTCTAAGTGGGGAGGCTACAACCTCGCGTAGCATGGGATCAAATTTTATATCGCGCGCTCTAAGGGGTGGCCTCCCCTCTCGGTCCCAACCGGAAACACCCATGCCCCGGACCAGGTGGCTCGCCTACCGGCTACAACCGTATCTTCCACCATGGCCTCTCATGCGGTGTGTGCTAGAGAGGGGTTGACGACTTACTGAACCGTACCCTACTTGTTGTAGAGACCAGTGGTAGTACGAAACAAGTATGGGGGTTACTGGAACAAGACTCGATCTATGGTCGACTCAGGAGGCTTAGTATTCCCTGCATGGTTAGCCTAACAATTTATACTTCAACCAACAGACAGAATCACCAAGCGACATACCTCCTCATGCCATACCGGACACGACCGTCTCGACGGAGGACTAGGGACAAGACCGTGTCTACCCAAGACAGAGGCTTTCCCGGATTTCCTTCCAGTATGCATGAAAGGCATATGATGGTGACTACTATCACAAACATATCAAACTCCAATAGCATGAAATCATCAATATGCACTCATGAGTAGGGACATATCATCACATAAAATGACGTATACCACGTGTCGAGGTGGTGTTGTTATCGTGTTAAATAACACACACAATATTATGCCAGGGTTCAGAATGCTTGCCTTCAAGTTGCGGGGAGGCAAGGTGCACTCCAAAACTTTTGAAAGCTTTCTCCTCTCTCCAAAAATCCTATTTAAAATATTTTTGAATCAATATATATATAGTTTCAAAAACAGTACCAAAAAGTTGTCTGAAATTTTTGAAATAAATCTTAAAATAAACTAGACAATATTTGAGAGAGGTAGGAAAAAGAATAAATTCATTTGGAGTTATAATTAAAAATTTATAGGCAGTCAAAGTTTTGGTCAAAAATCTATTTTTAAAATCAAACAGAAAAAGAAAAACGTTTCGATTACTGACCACGTCGAAGGCGTATATTGGATTTACGCTTCCACTTATTCCAGCGTGAGCAGGCGTGGGTCAGCGACAGTGGGCCCTACCGCCCATCGGGTCGAGTTTGACTAGTTGACCTACCCCCCTCTTCCTCTGCCCGAGCGGGGGGCGGGACTCCGGCGATCGCCGCCGGTGATGGGTGGTTCCTCGCGGGGTTCCGAGGGCGGGGATGGACCCGCTAGACCGGGGCGGTCCTCCCGGTGGTCGTTGGGTCGCCGGGGGTGGAGGGAGTCGCCGTCGACGAGTTTTGCGGCGGCCCGAAGCTTCGGGAGCAAAGTGAACTTGGGGCTACGGTGACTCTCCGTCGCGGCCGAGGTGTTGGTTGGCTTCGCAAGATGAAGTGGAGTCGTTTGGTGGTGTTGGGAGGGCCGGGGAGGCTCTGGTTGTGACGAACGGAGCCGGGGGGCGGCGGTGGCCGAACTGGCCGGAGACGGGGAAGGAGGCCTTCCCGGGGCGATTGCTGGCAACGGGAGCCCTGATGGGTTGGCTTGGGGTCGCCTGAGGGCTCGGAGAGGTGCGGGGTCCTTAAATAGGCGAGTCAAGGCAGTTTTGCGGCGGCCGGGGATAAGATCACCGGCGAACCGTCATTCTGTAGCTAGGGGCGACATGGAGGCGGTTGGAGCTGGTCGGCGCACTCCGACGGACTCCACACTGCTCAAGGGGCGAGCTGGCGCGCGCGTGTGGCTCGGGCGGTGCCGTCCGTGGCAGGAGCTCACTGCGGACGCTGGCGTGCCGCCAAGGGGCTCTGACGGCGGTGCTGTAGGGCACCAGGGGCTGCTTGGCGCGTTTTGGTGAGTGGTCGAGGGTGTGGCGCGGCTCTGCAGAGCGGGCAAAAACCAGGGGCGCGACGCGGCGGCTCAGGCGCGGCACGTGCAAAACGCGCGCTCTGGGCGCGCCCAGAGCACGCCCACCAGGTGCTCGGCGAAATGCCCATGCATGCCATAGAGCTTGGGTGAGGCTGCCAATTAGCAGACCTAGGTTAGGAGTAGCTAGGAGTTTATTGGACAAAGTGGTTAGGCAAAGGAAGCAGGTTCATAGTGCAAACTAAAACTCATGTCAAAACTGGTCATGCCCATAAGGTGTTTGGCAAAATGCCAAGGGCACTTAGGCATTTCTTGGGGTGGCCCAATTCTCCAGGTTAGTGCCTCTTTGGGTGCAAAAGAGAGTGGTAAGGTCATTTGGGCAAAACAAGAAACTTGCTAGTGCAAGCTTTGCAAATCTTCAGTTTTGGACAGAAAGAACAGGGCATGATTGCAAGTACTAGAATTGCTCCAATGAGTCCAACGGACTTAAGGGTATTGTAGGATGGGTTATAAGTAGGAAAAGGAATCACAGCAAAAGGAGCAAGTTATAATATAGTTATAGTACAAATCATCAAGTTGGACCAGAATGAAAAAGAGGTTGATACACTCAATTTTTTCAAAGGACATCACTGGGTTTTTGCAAAAAGTTGAATAATACACTCCTATTAACATCCCATAATATTGGTAGATGTTTTAAAGAAATATTTAAATAGGTTGTAGTGAAAAAGTGAGATTTGACCAGATTTGAAAACTTGGTGTAGAACTCAAAATATCCAAAGAATGAAATATATTTTTGCATAGAAGTGTTTTAAAAACATCACATGACATCCCCAAATTTTGGTGGAATTTTTGAATGACTTTATAAAAGGGTTGCAGTGCAAATGGGACCCTAAACTTATGAAAAAACCCTTTGGAGAAATAAAGCTCAGGGAAAGATAATTATATAAATAATCCTACTGATAAAAGAATTGTTTTATTTGAGAGGGTAAACAAGTCCAATAATAATTGGAAAGTTTTTACTAGGGGTGAAAACTCCACAACTTAGGGAAAAAGAGAGGCTCTAAGATCAAGAACAAATCCAGAAAAATAAATAATTAATTTCCTGGCAAAATTTTAATCAACAAAACATGGTTAAATTTTTGGGGCGTCACAACACTACCCCCCTTTAGAAAAAAAATCTCGTCCTCGAGATTTGTTAAGAGCTGTTTTGAAAAACAAATACTCCATGGTTACGTGTTTTTGCAAGCAGTGTATGTGTTTGAGTAGTTGTGGTGCTGCGTGAATAAAAAAATAATCCATGTCGTGTGAAGATATACGATGCAGCAACTCAGGGAAAAGAAATCTCACTCCAGGATTTTTCGCGAGAGAAAATAGTAATATTTTAGAGTCAAACCGCAACAAAACTACTCATATTAATAGAAACCAAATAATTTACTCGCCGCACAAACTCGGGGTATCACGCATAAGTTACAACATATAAGTAAATGTTGCAATAATAATCACAGCACCGACGTCTATAATGCAAATGGTAACTGGACGGGGTCCCGAGAAAACGTCTCTGGTACATGGATGCACTCCTCTTCTATCGGGGAAAGCGGATTGACCAGTCGATGAATGCGTCTCTCCTGGTCGGGCCTCAGTGGTCTGCCGATGGCGATCCGAGGATTCAAATCAGCGAGACTCGGAGATAACCCATTACTCATTTGGGTCGACGTTCTTGGCGACGACGTCTTGGACCAGGTTGGCGATCTGGGTCTCTCTCAATCCGTCCACCAGGAAAAGATGTTACTTCTCCGGGTGCTGCACGGCTCGGAAAGTAATAATATCATCTTTCACTGGCATAGGGTACCGCGAATCGAAGGTGGGAAAGTGCTTCGTGTGCAGCCGCTTCTATGGCCATTAGTGGAGCTGGCATAGATTTCCCCATGAAGGAAACTTCCGTTGGGTCTTGGTTTGGGTTTTCGGGAGGGATGTGTACTACTGCCCAATATTTCGAGGTGGATGGGGTGATCCTCAATTTGAGCAGCTAGTATTGGGGTGGCTGGGTAGAACCCATGGTACTGCAGGTAAAGTCCCACAATATTTTGACAAAGCTACCCGGGGTTGCATCTGGGGTTCTCAGATAAATGCTAGGGCTCGGCATGGCAAGAAATGGTTGTGAGGGTGGTGCACAAGGTGAGGGGTGCTTGGCAAGGTCACGAGGTGGCCTTTTTATATAGCATCCAGGCTGGGTTATTTACTGCGGCGAGGGCACTAGTTTGTGGGTCCTGCTCTCACAGGGTTGGGGTCAAAGCCACAGATACACATATCTCACAAAAGTGACGTGTTACTGTGGGTGTCGTCGGGGTTGGTTTTGGTAGCTGTGCCTGGAAATAAAAATGCAACTGCAGGCTGACACAATTATGCAAGTCTACTATTTAAAACAGAGGCACCACAACAGGCTGCATTTATTTACAAGGTCTCATGATTATAAGGCGTGGGTACACTGAGACTCGGTACTATTCGAGTGATTTAGTCTACCTCGTTTATATCTAAACGAGCCTGCCTTGAGGACGTCGAGGCTTCTCCACGGGTCTCACCGTCGGGATTAGCTGGAGGTGGTTGAGGAACTGCAGGGTCGGGGTGGCGATGATGACCATCGCGGGGATTGTTGGCCACAATCCCGTTGGAGTGTGCTCCCAAAAGGCGACGAAGCACTTCTGGGGTCATCAAAGCACCTTGGTTGATGGCTGGGGGTGACCTCAAGGTCTCGATCGGGTGTACGAACAACACGACTGGGTTGTCGGCGTCGGGCTCGTCCTCTCCTCTCGCCGGGGCTTGACGAACCAGCTCTCCACGAGCTGCGATTAGATCAATGGTGATTTGATCGAACAGTTCCTCTAGTGCACCTACATAGCGCACTAGGTGCAACAATGCAGGATCCGTCTCGTGATCTCCGTTGGCAACTTGGGGTGGTCTACCATACTCTTCGCGCCTGGGGTAGTAGTAGAATGAGCGACAGTTAACTCTGGGCGACAACTGCCGGAGTTGAACTATAGCATCTCGAGCAGCTAGCTGGATGGCTTGTGGCTCGAAGGAAGTTGTCCTTCCGGTGAACACAGTAAGGCGTTCGGCGGCAGACCCTGCCGTAGATGTGCACAGTGGCCCAGAATTGACGGCTCTCACCGCCCATGGGTCCTTGGTACACAACATATTATGGGGGCTCTTCTAATGCATAGGCACGACGGGTGAGGTTTGCGAGTATGGTCACAAAACCTCCAATGTTGGTTGCTGTGGTCTCATTGTGCACGACGGGCCGGGCATTATGGCTCGGTTTGGGGTACAGCTGTCTTTGTCTTTGGGTTGAGGCGGCGTGCCCTTTTTATAGAAAAAGGGGACGAAGTCTTCCTTCACACGCTTGCGAATGGGACAATTTAGGTGTCGGTCACTAGCGCGCGATCGACAGGCTAGGCTGATAGGTTGGGCACCGACTGTCAAAAGGTGTCGGGTCGCTGTGTGGCTATCTTGCACGAGAAGCTTGGCTGTGGTTAGGTTAAGGTCTGGTGGGTTGGTTTGCCTAGGTTTTTCGACCTGGCTAAGATAGGATTAGCCAATGGTCAGCCTGGCTCTGATACCAAGTTTGTCACGACCGGTTTTCCCGGTATTGATTTCCCAGAAAATGGCCCTTGTGCTCACCAGCCCCAGGATTACTGTTAGCTGATGAGGCACCAACTTGATACAGAAATTCCAAGCAAAATACATAATATGTAGTACAAGACCATTCTAGCCTGTGAGTACAGCAAATGGTTTCTAGTGGTTGATGGCAGAAGCGGTTTGTGGATCATCAGCGTCTATGGGACTCCATTTCCCACAGGAACAGCTGACCAGGTAACTCCTATCTTCGCGAGGTTGCTATCACCATTGCTTAGGTTCCGGGGCTGTCATCGCTTCGCTCCTCTCCATGCAAGAAATCTGGCCAAGACAATAGCCAGGGACAAGCCAGTGAGTACTTTGAATGTACTCGCAAACATTATGCACACAGGTATAATATAACAAAACATGTTCTGAAATATTCTATGATCACAACGTCAGTCATAAAATAAAAATCTCTGATGCATGCACGCCGTTTATTAATATGTAACAATGAATATGTAATGACAGAGTAGGAATAAAATGCACCATTCGGATGTCCAAGGCGGCGTCTCGAATTGATGGTAAATAACGGCGTGCCTCAGTCGGGCGTCTGAGCGACACCACATAAAGGGCTTATAAAGTAAATAAATAACAAGCATGCCACGATCGGGCATCTCAGCGACACCACATAAAGGGCTTATAAAGTAAATAAATAACAAGCATGCCCACGATCGAGGCGTCAAATGACACCACATAAAGGGCTTATAAAGTAAATAAATAACAAGCATGCCACGATCAAGGCCTCAATGACACCACATAAAGGGCTTATAAAGTAAATAAATAACAAGCATGCCACAGTCGGGCGTCTTAGCGACACCACATAAAGGGTTTATAAAGTAAATAAATAATAAGCATGCCACAGTCGGGCGCCTTAGCGACACCACATAAAGGGCTTATAAATAATCATAGTGAATATCCAGGAGGTAGAACCATCCCAGGGATACTCGATAATTCCAATAATATAACGGATTAGTCAACAACAAATAATAATCATGACCATCACAAGTCACAAGTCATGATCCCAGTTCTGGTTTAACAGTTTCTCCTCTAGAGACCGACACTAAGACCGACACTTGACCCATCCCAGACTGTAGTCCTTAACCATGGACACGGCTATTCGAATAGATTTAATCTGTGCAGAGGGTGTACTCTTTACCCACGAGTAACGGATTCCTTTAGCCCATCGGGACTAATTCCGTCTACGGTTTTTTAGTTGAAAACACATCTAACTTGCACACACCCGCTTAACTTACCGGTGTCTGGAATCACCCACGACACGTGTCAAGCAAAACTCTAAGTGGTGAGGCTACAACCTCGCGTAGCATGGGATCAAATTTATATCGCGCGCTCTAACGGGTGGCCTCCCCTCTCGGTCCCAACCGGAAACACCCATGCCCCCGGACCAGGTGGCCTGCCTACCGGCTACAACCGGTATCTTCCACCATGGCCTCTCTGTATGGTGTGTGCTAGAAAGGGATTGACGACTTACTGAACCGTACCCTACTTGTTGTAGAGACCAGTGGTAGTACGAAACAAGTATGGGGGTTACTGGAACAAGACTCGATCTATGGTCGACTCAGGAGGCTTAGTATTCCCTGCATGGTTAGCATAACAATTTATACTTCAACCAACAGACAGAATCACCACGCGACATACCTCCTCATGCCATACCGGACATGACCGTCTCGACGGAGGACTAGGGACAAGACCGTGTCTACGCAAGACAGAGGCTTTCTCGGATTTCCTTCCGGTATGCATGAAAGGCATATGATGGTGATTACTATCACAAACATATCAAACTCCAATAGCATGAAATCATCAATATGCACTCATGAGTAGGGACATATCATCACATAAAATGACGTATACCACGTGTCTAGGTGGTGTTGTCACCGTGTTAAATAACACACACAATATTATGCCAGGGTTCAGAATGCTTGCCTTCAAGTTGCGGGGAGGCAAGGTGCACTCCAAAACTTTTGAAAGCTTTCTCCTCTCTCCAAAAATCCTATTTAAAATATTTTTGAATCAATATATATATATAGTTTCAAAAAACAGTACCAAAACGTTGTCTGAAATTTCTTGAAATAAATCTTAAAATACACTGGACAATATTTGAGAGAGGTAGGAAAAAGAATCAATTCATTTGGAGTTATAATTAAAAAGTTATAGGCAGTCAAAGTTTTGGTCAAAAATCTATTTTTAAAAACAAACAGAAAAAGAAAAATGATTCGATCACTGACTACGTCAAAGGCGTATATTGGATTTACGCTTGCACTTATTCCAGCATGGATGGCGCGTGGGTCACTGACAGTGGGCCCGCCTGGCCCACTGGTCAGGTTTGACTAGTCGACCTCCCCCCTCTTCCTCTGCCCGGCGAGGCGGGACTCGGCGATCACCGCCCGGCGATGGAGGGTGGTTCTCGCGGGGTTCGAGGGCGGGATGGACCCGCCAGATCGGGCGGTCCTCCGGTGGTCGTTAGGTCGCCGGGGTGGAGGGAGTCGCCATCGACGAGTTTCGCGGCGGCCGGAAGCTTCAGGAGCAAAGTGAACTTGGGGCTACGGTGGCTCTCCGTCGCGGCCGAGGTGTTGGTTTGCTTCGCAAGACGAAGTGGAGTCGTTTGGTGGTGTTGGGAGGGCCGGGGAGGCTCTGGTTGTGACGAACGGAGCCGGGGGGCGGCGGTGGCCGAACTGGCCGGAGACGGGTAATGAGGCCTTCCCGGGGCGATTGCTGGCTACGGGAGCCCTGATGGGTTGGCTTGGGGTCGCCTGAGGGCTCGGAGAGGTGCAGGGCTCCTTAAATTGGCGAGTCAAGGCGGTTCTGCAGCGGCCGGGGATAAGATCACCGGCGAACCGTCATTCTGTAGCTAGGGGCGACGTGGAGGCGGTTGGAGCTGGTCGGCGCACTCCGACGGACTCCACACTGCTCAAAGGCGGTGGCCTGGCGTGTGGCTCGGGCGGTGCCGTCCGTGGCAGGAGCTCACTGTGGACGCCGGCGTGCCGCCAAGGGGCTCTGACGGCGGTGTTGTAGGGCACCAGGGGCTGCTTGGCGCGTTCTGGTGAGTGGTCGAGGGTGTGGCGCGGCTCTGCAGAGCGGGAAAAAACTAGGGGCACGACGCGGCGGCTTGGGCGCGGCACGTGCAAAAGGCGCGCTCTGGGCGCGCCCAGAGCACGCCCACCAGGTGCTCGGCGAAATGCCCGTGCATGCCACAGAGCTTGGGTGAGGCTGCCAATTAGCAGACCTAGGTTAGGAGTAGCTTGGAGTTTATTGGACAAGGTGGTTAGGCAAAGGAAGCAGGTTCATAGTGCAAACTAAAACTCATGTCAAAACTGGTCATGCCCATAAGGTGTTTGGCAAAATGCCAAGGGCACTTAGGCATTTCTTGGGGTGGCCCAATTCTCCAGGTTAGTGCCTCTTTGGGTGCAAAAGAGAGTGGGAAGGTCATTTGGGCAAAAGAAGAAACTTGCTAGTGCAAGCTTTGCAAATCTTCAGTTTTGGACAGAAAGAATAGGGCATGATTGCAAGTACTAGAATTGCTCCAATGAGTCCAACCTCCTGGACTTAAGTGTATTGCAGGATGGGTTATAAGTAGGAAAAGGAATCATGACAAAAGGAGCAAGTTATAATATAGTTGTAGTACAAATCATCAAGTTGGACCAGAATGAAAAAGAGGTTGATACACTCAAATTTTTCAAAGGACATCACTGGGTTTTTGCAAAAAGTTGAATAATACACTCCTATTAACATCCCATAATATTGGTAGAAGTTTTAAAGAAATATTTAAATAGGTTGTAGTGCAAAAGTGAGATTTGACCAGATTTGAAAACTTGGTGTAGAACTCAAAATATCCAAAGAATGAAATATATTTTTGCATAAAAGTGTTTTAAAAACATCACATGACATCCCCAAATTTTGGTGGAATTTTTGAATGACTTTATAAAAGGGTTGCAGTGCAAATGGGACACTAAACTTATGAAAAACCCCTTTGGAGAAATAAAGCTCAGGGAAAGATAATTATATAAATAATCCTACTGATAAAAGAATTGTTTTATTTGAGAGGGTAAACAAGTCCAATAATAATTGGAAAGTTTTTACTAGGGGTGAAAAGTCCACAACTTAGGGAAAAAGAGAGGCTCTCAGATCAAGAATAAATCCAGAAAAATAAAAAATTAATTTCCTGGCAAAATTTTAATTAACAAAACATGGTTAAATTTTTGGGGCGTCACACCGGTAGACGCCTAGGATGTCGTCTAGAGAGCGATAACAGTAGTAGTGACCACCTCTCCTCCGACGATGATGGCCGCTGTGGCGGCGACGACGTCCTCGGCGGTGAACTTGACCTTGGCGATGGCGGCGGCGCTTCCAGCAGCGACATCACTTCCTCCGGGGGAAGCTCGAGCGACGACGACTATGACAAGCCACCGCGTCAAGGTGGAGGACGATTCTAACTGAGCACGGTTGGTGTTGGAGCCTTAGGATCCGCGGCCTCCCGCACAGAGTTTCTTTTGTTTCTCTTTATTTCCTGCATCGAAATCATCAAGGGCCCCATGGGGGCGTGTAAGGAACTGAGGCGCGAGCGCCCTTATCTTTAACACTTCTATTTGCATTTTAAATCATGTTGTGTCTCTTGTTTGGTCTCGAGCCCCTTTTTCATTGCCATTAGCTTAGTTCTCTACGTCATTGGGATCTAGTCGCAAGGCAAGCTTCTACCGTCGCTGCAATGCCAGGTCACGATGTCGTGTGCAAGGCCAGGAGGTGAGCGATCCGAGGTCCGGTAAGAGCTCCTGAGGCGTGATGCTCAAGAGGTCCCCCTTGACGCACAAGCGGCTTTCAAGAGGGAAAGGGGGTTTTTGCTCAAATGAGATTGCGAAAACGAAGGTGAAGCGTTAATAGGAAGGCCCGCCTGGCGCGAAGAAGATGACTTAGCTTAGGGTGCTCGTGGTTCGTGAAATATTCCTACGTCATGAGGGCATGCTTCCCTGTAGCCTGGTCCTCCGCTTTTGCTATGAGATGAATCAACACATGTCCCGCTAGGGGAGTGTGAAAATATTGGCGATGATTGAACAGCTGGGCCACGCCCCTCTCCTATGATTCCTCACGAGGCTTGCCTCTCATTTCCTTGCTCACCAGGGTGCTCTACATCCTCAGGACCCGGCCCTCGAGCGGAGCTAAGCCGCCGCTGGTATATCAGGTCGCGATGCCTGGGACAAGGCCAAGGGTGAGGGCCCGAGAGCTAGTAGGAGCTCCTGAGGTGCGATGCTCAAGAGCCGCCCTTTTAAAATGCAAGCGGTTTGCGCGAAAAGGAGCGGTTCGTCTCGCGGGGTTGCAAGGAAAGGGACTTTGGCCGGCAACACGCGGTGTACGGCGTGATTTTACTTAGACTTTTGCGGGTCAAACTGCTGCTTGATCGGGGTCGGCCCTCCTAAGGTGGTGGTACGTCGCCCAGGCACCGCTTGAGTGCCTGCCTCCTGAAGTTCCTGCATATTAAGCAATCACAAGGTACAAGGGGCAGTGCACGCTTGCTGATCTGCTCATGAATATTCCATGAGAAGACAAGGCACTAAGGACCTGGTGAGGTGACATGCACGGGGCTGGCCCGTGGGCCAAAGATCGGTAGCTCAGATTTATCGACGCTGCTGGGAAGGACTCGAGCACAGGCGTCGTGCTGGTAGCCCCCTCTCATGGGACATTCAGGAGGAGAGCTGAAAACGCGCGAAGCCCATGGGGCAGGGCCTCCAGAGGCGATGAAGCACAAAGTGCAAGGTTAATAGTCACAACAACTCATAAAAGCATAACTGATCTTGGATACATGAACAAAACGATGCAGTTGCAGGGACGGACCCCAGCAGCCTAAGGATAATGCAGCCCGAGGGGCGTCCTCAATTGAACAAACCAAAAAGTCACCTGGTAAAGATGCTGCAGAAGCGTCGAGGAAGTCGAAGAAGTGTGTGGTGGAGGCACGCTCCTCATGAGCCGGGCGTCTCTAGAGGCTCAGAAGGCTCGTGAGGTCCGGTGCTCTCGTGAGGGTCCGGGGCCTCCTGAGACACGACCGCCAAGCATCGGGCCACATGAGATGCCATCGCTCACTGTGCGAGCCTCTGGTATGAGGCACCGATGTTTAGCAGGCCGAACGGCATGCATACGTAGTTGCAGGGGAAGCCCCGACTCTGGCCGAGGTGCGGTGGCCAGAAGAGGTCCTGGAAAGCGGCCCTGTTGAGGCCCAGGATGTTGATCCAGACGGCAACTCGCACCCGCCTCGGGGCGGCAGCTGCTTTGTGCTACATCTTGAGCTTGCGTTGGTTTTTTCCTTGAAGAGGAAAGGGTGATGCATCAATGTAGAGTAAGTATTTCCCTCAGTTTTGAGAACCAAGGTATCAATCCAGTAGGAGATAACGCACAAGTCACCGAATACCTGCACAAACAAACACCAACTTGCACCCAACGCGATAAAGGGGTTGTCAATCCCTTCACGGTTATTTGCAAAGTAAAGGATTGCAAAGGAAGTAAAGGATAACCAGTAAAGTAATATTTTTGGTATTTTTGGTTTATGGAACGGAAAGTAAAGGATTGCAAAGGAAGTAAATAAGAAACTAAAATTGTAGATTGGAAACTTATACTCCCTCCGTTCCTTTATGTTAGGTGCATTATTTCCAGCTCGCTGACCAAGGCAACAATTTTTAAAGCATCCGGGACAATACTACCCCTGTTATTAGTTTAGTGGTAGAAATCAATTACGTGAGAGTCAATTTATTTGACCGCTGCATGCCGATATGTTGCCGGCCTTGCATGGCACATGCAATCGGCGTATCCCAGCAAATCAGGGATGGAAATAAGTGTCTTTCCTTGTATATGAAAATGGGTACCCACGTACGTGCGCGGCCATCAGGAAAAGGGAGGGGAGTGGATGGCGCCAACTGAATGAAGATTTTAAATTATGCTTTGGTGTATAAAATGAGTAGACTCCTGCTGGTTCTTCTCATTTCCCCCTTCTTCCAGTACATGGCCAAAAAAAACATGGTTGATCTAGAATTGCATCCAGCACCTAATTGGGATTCAATTGAGGAGAACGATGACAACGCCTTTGATCTTGGATACGACTACGACTGGCTAGCTTCCGATGACTCCGGCGACGGTATGTTCTTGTTTCCGTCTCACCTTTCTACAGTTTCAGCGGGATAAAATTTCACTCTGGGCTCCGTGTAGAAGTTGAGCATGCGCTTCATGACGGCAACGGACCTCGTCATGATCGACTTAATGCCTGCAACGAAGCCGACGATGAGGCGGACCTCTTTCAACACACAGAGCGAGGTGCTTCGCCGAGCACAGGCGAGTTGACGACGACGCCGGTGGAAGACGCGGGTGCACGGACACGAGAATGACCAACATGCCCGGCGCTGGCGCGGACGCTGGCATGGGCACGCCACGGCGCCCGGCGGTCGCGGACGCTGGCATGGGCACAGCCAAAGCGCCCGCGATCGCGACGCCCTGCGAGGCCAACGTGCCGACAGACGCAAGCCACCTTGATGGATGCAAAGCCGTCTTCACGGTATGTCTTGTATGTATTCCATACTTGTTGAACCAGATCATGTAGTACTTGACCCGTTGTGTCACCATCTACGTACAGTTCAATCACCGAGGCGCTGGTGGACGAGGCCACGCAGAGGACGGAATACAGTGCAAGCCACCGATGAATCCAGCGGAAAAGTGGTGGCCGGTGTCTTTTTGCACAATGGTTTCGCTCAGAAGTAGGAAGACCTTCTATACGAGGACGATCCGGCTTGGTACCACCAGGGCCTATCTCTTCGATGGTGAACAAATTCTCATAGATTCTCGTGCACACCGTACCGGTGAAGTATTCATCCAGGGAACTGTTGTCATGTTCCCCTGCCATCTCGCGAACATCGCCACCGGTGATCAAGGAGTTGACGCGGCAGGTTCTATGTTCGCGGACGTCTCAGGCCACGGAGTAGATGTTGGTGATGGATGCGATGGCTCTGAAGGAGAAGAAGCTGCCAGTATGTACGCGAGCCTCGGACATGCTCGTGGTGCACATGATGTCGTGCTTAAACGCGTGCGTGCGGCTCTACTTGCTGGTATGCTTGTCGTGGGCGTGGCCGGGAGGTGGCGACAATGCCGTCGGGGACGCCGATGGCCTTCGCCGTGGTCGTCGGCGCAGGCTTGGCTGGTCGCGGCAGAATGCGCCCGGCTCTGACGAAGTGGCAAGGTGGTCGTACCGAAGTTGTTCCATCTTCACTAAATGGCATCAACAATGATGCAAGCAGCCCCGCCCGCAACATTAACCAAGCTGATTGTCCCGAAGGTGCTCCATCTTCACTAAATGGCAGCGGCAGTGATGCAACCAGCCCCGCCGGCAACGTTAACCCATGCATCCGTGTGGACTTGAAGAAAGATGTTGTTCCGGAGACTAATTGTGGAGTACAAGCTGAAGTAGCTGACACCGGCAGCAACAATGGTTAGTCTACTCCACGAGTTATTTAAGTTAGTCCTTGTTTGAAGTCATTGAGAGAATGTTAGTTCATTTTAACTGAAAGTAATTTATTTCTTGTTCTGAATATTCTGCAGTAGGCTCAAATGCTAAACAAAAGAAGAAGCGAAGATGGTACCCAGACAATCAAAAGCAAGAAATTTATGCCATGCTATTAGAGCAGACAAATCAAGGTGTACTAAACCAAGGGGTGGTTGAGGAGGTGGCAGAACTTTGTCAAGTTAATTACCGGACTGTTCAAAACATGTGGTTGAGAGGCAAGCGAGCCAGTGGTATTCATGGAGTAGCAAACAAAAGGGTGAAAACTTGTGGCGCAAGAAGATACCATTTGATTCAGATGCTATAAAACAGATTGATTTGAGCAAAAGAACTACACTTAAAGATCTTGCTCATGAGCTTCAAATGGCGAAGACAACATTATGGAGAAGGTTGAAGGAGGGCAGACTGAAGCGCCATACAAATTCAATTAAATCCACATTGACTGATGACAACAAGCTAGGTCGGATTCGGTTTTGTTTATCCATGTTGGATGAACTAAGCGTGCTTGAAGAACCCACATTTAAAGGCATGTACAATGTCATCCATATTGATGAGAAGTGGTTCTACCGCACTAAAGGTACTCAGAACTACTACTTGGCACCTGATGAAGAGGAACCCTATAGCAGCACTCAGAGCAAGGGATTTATTGAGAAAGTGATGTTCTTGGCAGCGGTAGCAAGGCCTCGTTATGATGACGGTGGTGTCATGACATTTGATGGCAAGATTGGAATTTGGCCGTTCACATATCAAGACTTCGCGAAGAGGCATAGCCCTTACAGAGAGAGGGGGGAAGAGGTAACCAAGGTTTTGCCGTCGGTGACAAAGGATGTCAGTAGAGACTATATGGTGAACAAGCTTCTACCCGCCATCAAGGCTTTGTGGTCGGCTTCGGAATGCGGACGCACAATATACATTCAGCAAGATAATGCAAAGACCCATATTTCCGTGAATGACAGTGTGTTTTGTGCAGTGGCACAGTCGGATGGATGGGACATTAGGCTTATATGTCCGCCGCCCAACTCACCTGATTTGAACATTCTTGACTTAGGGTTCTTTGCGGCACTTCAGGCTCTTTTTGAGAAGATGTCCCCCGGTAAAATTGTTGACATTGTTGCGAAGGTGAAAAAAGCATATGACACGTACCCGGCCGAGAGAAGCAATCATATTTTTCGACCCTTCATCATGCATCGCGAGGTATTGAAGCGTAAAGGAGGATACCGTATAAGGTCCGCACATGAGGAAGTCATTTCTGGCGGCACTCAAAATGCTTCGGACGTAGTACCCGTGATCTTGATGTTGTAATTGCTGCTATTGAGGCCCTTCCGGATGTTGATGTACTTCGCCGCTTGTTATCATTAATAATCTTAGCGAATTTGTTAGTTATACAGAATTGAATTTAAACTTACTCGTGCTGTACTTCAACCATGATAGAGGCAAAGGTGTCCCGTCTTTCGATGAGATGTTGGTTTTCGCTTTGGAGGAAGTCGACTTTGGCGATCCGACTACGATCGGCGAGGACGTCGCGCCTTAGCAATCGCTAAACCAACTCCGAGAGGTTATTGACCACGCCGAGCACGATCAACGACCACGAGGGTCATTTCCTGCGAGCAAGCGAAGAACAAGCAAGAAACTGAGATTGCAATCTGGATATTGCGAATATAAGATGAAAGCTTTATTGATCAAGGTGGGGTTCTGTGGCGCCTTTGTGCAGTCGTTGAACACAAGCGAAATCTGTGAAGTTGCAGCTATGGCGAACTTTTAATCTAAACAAAACCCAAGGTCTAAACGGTGCCCTAAGGGCTGTATATATGGAGGAAGAGGGGGAATTTCGTGGCCCTTGGTGGAGGGTCGAAATCAACCCTAACTCTTGTTTCCCACACATACGGACTCTAAAACAGCCTATACTTAAGTATTTCGAAATTACATGGGCCTGGCCCACTAATAAGGTGACGCAGCACCTAGAATAGCCTCGGGACGACATTTATGAAGTAGCATCTTGTATATTTCGTCCAAGGCTTCATGCACCCATTATGGTGGCTTCAAAGTCCTGAAATCATCACTTGTAACTCCGTTCTTGTTCCCCTTTGCATGGCATTATCTCCATGCTTGTTCTTGCTCAATGTCCATCCTTCTCCAAGCTAGGGCCTTCATTTGTAAGCAAAACAAATGTATCCAATTTAGGCAGCATCATATTCTCATGAACATTAGAATCATTACCAAGAAGCGAAAGTACGATAATTTAATTGGCGTCTTGTGAGCTCTAGTAATTGGTCCAAGATATGTAGCGAGAGGGGCTGTGGGTGTAACAATGGTATTGATGTCCTCATCATCCTCCCTTCTTGAAATGAAGTCGTCCTCGACGGAAGCTCATATTCCTCACCCAAATAAGGCTTCAAATCTGCAATGTTAAAAGTGGGACTAACCCCAAAATCTGCGAGCAGCTCAAGTTTATATGCATTATCATTTATTTTCTCTAACACCTTAAATGGACCATCAAGACGTGGCATTAGCTTTGATTTATGCAAATTAGAAACCTATCCTTACGCAAATGTAACCAAACAAGATCTCCGGTGCAAAGACAACA
This sequence comes from Aegilops longissima, assembly GCA_021605205.1. Classification (NCBI taxonomy): domain Eukaryota; kingdom Viridiplantae; phylum Streptophyta; class Magnoliopsida; order Poales; family Poaceae; genus Aegilops; species Aegilops longissima. Next base: position 427,767,515 of record CM038682.1, read on the forward strand.
TGTTTTCTACCCTTATCTCCAGCAAGTTTATATTTAGCATTCATACGCTCAATGTTTTCCTTAGTTATCTCATGCATTTTAAAATCAATTCAGCACGTTCTTTAGCATCAAAATTAACCTTCTCCGAAGATGGAAGAGGCAACAAATCAATAGGTGCACGAGGTAGGAAGCCATACACAATTTCAAAGGGCACATCTTAGTAGTAGAATGCAATGAGCGATTATAAGCAAATTCAATATGAGGCAAGCATTCTTCCCACATTTTCTTATTATTCTTCAAAACAGCCCTAAGCATAGTAGACAATGTTCTATTGACTACTTCAGTTTATCCATCGGTTTGGGGTGACAAGTAGTACTAAAAAGCAGTTTAGTCCCCAACTTAGCCCATAAACATCTCCAAAAGTGGCTAAGAAATTTAGTATCACGATCTGAAACAATAGTATTTGGCACACCATGCAAGCGAATAATTTCACGAAAGAACAAATCAGCAACAATAACAGCATCATCGCTTTTATGACATGGTATAAAGTGTGCCATTTTCGAGAATCTATCCACGACAACAAATATGCTATCCCTCCCCTTCTTTGTTCGAGGTAAACCTAAAACAAAGTCCATAGATATATCCTCCCAAGGAACACTAGGCACAGGCAAAGGCATATATAAACCATGAGGATTGAGTCGTGACTTAGCTTTTTGACATGTAGTGCAGCGAGCAACAAAACGCTCAACATCCCGTCTCATCTTTGGCCAAAAGAAATGTGTAGCAAGTATATCCTCCGTCTTCTTGACGCCAAAGTGTCCCATTAATCCTCCTCCATGCGCCTCCTGCAACAACAAAAGATGAACAGAGCTAGCAGGAATGCATAGCTTGTTAGCACGGAACACAAAACCATCATTAATAACGAACTTGTTCCATGTTCTTCCTTCTTTACAATTCTGCATTACATCTTTAAAATCAGCATCATGCACATATTGATCTTTGATGGTCTCCAAACCAAATATTTTGAAGTCAAGTTGTGAAAGCATAGTATAGCGACGAGACAAAGCATCAGCAATAACATTTTCTTTACCCTTCTTGTGTTTAATGACATAAGGGAAAGTCTCAATGAATTCAACCCATTTAGCATGTCTACGATTTAGTTTAGCTTGACTTTTAATATGTTTCAAAGATTCATGATCAGAATGTATAACAAATTCTTTGGGCCATAAATAATGTTGCCATGTCTCTAAAGTCCGAACAAGAGCATATAATTCTTTGTCATAAGTAGAATAGTTCAGACTAGGCCCACTCAATTTTTCAGAAAAGTATGCAACAGGTTTGCCATCTTGTAATAACACACCTCCTAATCCAATTCCACTAGCATCACATTCAAGCTCAAAAGTCTTATTAAAGTCATGAAGTTGGAGTAAAGGAGCATGTGTCAACTTATCTTTCAATACCGTGAAGGCTTCTTCCTGTGCGGTACCCCAAACAAAAGGCACATCCTTCTTTGTAAGCTCATTGAGAGGTGCAGCAATGGTGCTAAAGTCTCTCACAAAACGCCTATAGAAACCAGCGAGTCCAAGAAAACTCCTCACTTGTGTGACCGTTTTGGGCTGCGGCCAACTCTCAATAGCTTCAATCTTGGCTTTATCAACTTCAATTCCTGTGGAGTAACAACATAGCCAAGAAAAGATACTCGGTCGGTGCAAAAGGTGCACTTCCCAAGGTTACCAAACAAGCGTGCATCACGTAGAGCATTAAAAACAACACGTAAATGTTCCAAATGTTCTTCCAAAGATTTGCTATAAATCAGTATATCATCAAAGTAAACTACCACAAATCGTCCAATGAAAGCACGTAAAACTTCGTTCATTAATCTCATGAAAGTACTAGGTGCATTAGTTAACCCAAAAGGCATGACTAACCACTCATATAATCCAAACTTAGTTTTAAATGCTGTTTTCCATTCATCTCCCAATTTCATACGAATTTGATGGTATCCACTACATAAATCAACTTTGGAGAATATTGTAGAGCCACTCAATTCATCAAGCATATCATCTAGCCTAGGAATAGGATAACGATAACGAATAGTAATATTATTAATGCCTCTACAATCAACACACATACTGACGTACCATCCTTTTAGGCACTAGTATAATAGGAACAGCACAAGGACTAAGAGATTCGCGTATATAACCTTTGTCGAGCAGCTCACGTACTTGACGATAATCTCCTTCGTCTCCTCCGGATTGGTACGGTATGGTGCGCGGTTGGGTAGCGATGCACGGGAATTAAGTCAATTTGATGCTCAATCCCTCGAATAGGTGGTAATCCGGTGGCACGTCTTGTGGGAAGACGTCGTGAACTCTGCAAAATGTTAGTGACAGCGAGGGGCAAAGAGGAAGGCACGTCCTCGAATGAAAATAATGCCTCTTTGCACACAAAAGCATAGCAAACAGATTTGCTAGAATCTAGCTCATCAATATCAGATTTGGTGGCAAATAAACATGCACTTTTCAGTTTAATTTGAAGCAACATTAGATGGTTTATTATTAGGCTTCATTTGTTGCTCAAATTCTTTTGCCACAATCTGATTTTCACTCCTATTTTCTCCTGTTTTGCTTTATTAGCTCTATTAATATCATCTTTCAAAATGGAATCAGGAGTCATAGGAAGCAAAGTAATATTTTTATCCTTGTGAACAAGAGTATACTGATTGTTTCTACCATGGTGTACAGAATTTTATCAAATTGCCATGGTCTACCAAGTAATAAGGAACATGCTTGCATAGGTACCACATCACAATCAACATAATCAGCATATGTAGAGATACTAAAATACACACGAACAGACGTGTTACCTTAACCTTGCGCTGTTGTTGAACCATTGGATGTAGTAAGGATGTGGATGTGGTCTTGTGGTGAGAAAGCTTCTCCACCATATCCATGCTTGCCAAGTTGTTGCAGCTCCCTCCATCTATGATGACGCGAATAGAACGTTCCTTCACAACTCCCTTTGTATGGAACAAGTTATGCCTCTGATTTTGCTCAGCTTGTGTAACCTGCACACTAAAACACGTTGAGCAACTAAACATTCATACCTGTCAAGCATCTTGACAGCCATGTATTGCGTGTCATGATCGAATCATCTCCACCGTGTTCTTCATGTGTAATAAGAGCCAAAGTCTCTTCATCATAGTCACTAGCAGACTCATACCCACCATCCTCAGTAGCAATCATCACACGCTGAGATTGGCATTCTCTCGCAAAATGTCCTCTTCCCTTACAACGACGACAAATAATATCACTTGTGTGCCCTGGTGACGCCATGGAAGAAGAAGAGCTCTGTGTAGGCCCAGCAGTGTACTCTTGGCGATAGTGGTGGTTGTGCCTTTCTTGTATCACGGTTGGAGGTGGCAGCCGGCGGAGGTGCGGTGTAGTAGAACGTGTGGAAGTAGATGATGCACGTGGTGTCCATGAGGAAGGTCGACCTGCAGAAAAGTTAGTCGCGCCAAGGCACATCGATCCTGCACTTCACGTTCAGCTTTACAAGCAAGATGGAATAATCGAGTGATATTATTATAATCCTTGTAGTCTAGAATGGTCTGAATCTCTATTTAATCCACCCAGAAAGCGTGCAAGCATAGCTTCATTCTCCTCAACAATACCACATCTAATCAAGCCAGTTTGTAATTCCCGATAATATTCTTCTACGAATTTTTCCTTGTCTTAAGCGCTGCAAATTTTGAAGTAATTCACGCTGATAATATGGTGGAACCCAACGATACGCATAGCAGTTTTCAAAGCAGCCCAAGTAGCTGGAACAGGATATAATCTACAATGTTCAGACCACCAAACACATGCAAAGCTAGTGAAAGCACAAACAGCAGCGAGAACACGTCTCTCCTCGGGATATTGTAAACATGTAAATCGTTGTTCAGTTTCTAATTCCCAAGTAAGATATATATCAGGAACATATCTACCCTCAAATGGTGGAATATTCAATTTCAGTTTAGGGAGATGGTCATGATCTCGTACCTGAAGGGGAGCCCGAACATTGCCATTATTAGCATGTGGACGACCTGGTGGTTGTGGTGCTGGTGGTTGCACGTAGTTCTGATGTTGATCAACCTCATCCTCGTAAGCTCTCACATAATCATCCTCCCCCACCGCAGCAGCAGGAGCCCCAGAAGTATCAACAGCAGCACCAGCAGCTTGGCCAGGCTGAAGAGGGACACGGGAAGCTCGGCGGAGGGCTGTTTCGCGATGTGGAGGTAGTCCATGTTGTTGTAGTAGAGGTGCGTTAGGTGCAGCCGGTGGTGGTGGTGGTAGACGCGCGAGCAATTCATTAAACTTGTTATCGAGCTTTGTTTCGAACGCCTTCTCAATGCCATCTATCTTCTCCATGGCCTCTTCAAATCTATTTAGCACATCGTCCACCTGCCCACTCATCATTTGTTGAAACTTATCATGTAGCGCTTTGTTTGTCATGTTCTCCCAAGAAGTCTAAATCGGCTTGTGATCCTGCCATGGTTAGCAGCAATAGAAACACACAAGAATATGATTGACAGACTACTAGGAAGTGGTGGTGGTGGTGTGGTGGACATCACAAATCCGTCAAGCAAATCTCAAATTCTTACCAGTTCTTACCCCGGCGGTGATCGGCAACCGATGTAGTCAAAACTCTCAAAGCTTGGATAGAGCGATTACGGGGAGAGTCAAGCGCACGATGTAGATGTATGTGGAGCTGGGAAGGCTTATAATATGGTAGCAAAAGGGTCAGCAATAATCAATTCAGAGATGCAAAGTTGAATAAGCGCTCAACGACAGATCTTGTCTTTGGTCCTAGGCTAGACCGTGCTAGAGACGCGAGCCTAGAACACTAACAAAATCACGGCGCTGCACGGAAACAACGGAAAAGCACACTCTGGAATAATTTTTTTTCGCTTTTTTTTTTTGCGCTTTTTTTTTTTGCGCTGCTTTTTTTTTTTTGCGAAAAATCACTATAATGGCGAGTGTCTCAAAACTCTTCCCGGGTCAAACTGACAGGATGGGCACGAAATTTTTTCGACCAAAAAAATTTTTTTTTTCGACTGCCCGGACCCAAAAACTGGAAACGAGTCAAAAAAAACTTTCTATAATGGCGACTGTCTCAATACGCTTAGAAACACCTAAAAATAGGATAGCCAGAAAATTTTTCGACAAGTGCGTTTTCGGAAAATTTTGGGCCTAAACGGAGGGTGGTTTCGAAACCTACTCCGGCAAGGAAAACACAAATCGGAAACTAGATGGATCTCGAAAACAAACCTAATATGCAAGGAACTCGGATTGGTGGTGGATATATGGTGGTGGTATATGACAGCGGTGGTGGTATATGCTAGCGGTGGTGGTATATGGATACGGATTGGTGGTGGTATATGGATCTGATTGAGCGGTGGCGGAGAAGCAATGATGGTAGATGGCAAGGCGATAATGATGGTGCGGCGGCGGCGTGACAACTTATGACCAGAACTCGAAACTCTAAAAGACTAGACTCTAAGACCAGCAACTTGACACGACGATGCAACCGCAAATTCAACAAAGCAAAACCCTAAAAAGATTATGCAAAGGCTCGATTGGTTCGGATATGATGAACTAACCCTAAATTTTTTGTGGCTTTTTCGTGGACTTTAGGTATGAAGAACAGACTCGATCTAATCTACGAAAAACTGTAAAATCTCACCGAGCAACCTGAAAATCTGATACCACTTGATAGAGGCAAAGGTGTCCCGTCTTTCGATGAGATGTTGGTTTTCGCTTTGGAGGAAGTCGACTTTGACGATCCGACTACGATCGTGCGAGGACGTCGCGCCTTAGCAATCGCTAAACCAACTCCGAGAGGTTATTGACCACGCCGAACACGATCAACGACCACGAGGGTCTGCATTTCCTGCGAGCAAGCGAAGAACAAGCAAGAAACTGAGATTGCAATCTGGATATTGCGAATATAAGATGAAAGCTTTATTGATCAAGGTGGGGTTACTGTGGCGCCTTTATGCAGTCGTTGAACACAAACGAAATGCTGCGAAGTTGCAGCTATGGCGAACTTTTAATCTAAACAAAACCCAAGGTCTAAGCGGTGCCCTAAGGGCTGTATATATGGAGGAAGAGGGGGAATTTCGTGGCCCTTGGTGGAGGGGTCCAAATCAACCCTAACTCTTGTTTCCCCACACATACGGACTCTAAAACAGCCTATACTTAAGTATTTCGAAATTACATGGGCCTGGCCCACTAATAAGGTGACGAGCACCTAGAATAGCCTCGGACGACATTTATGAAGTAGCATCTTGTATATTTCGTCCAAGGCTTCATGCACCCATTATGGTGGCTTCAAAGTCCTGAAATCATCACTTGTAACTCCGTTCTTGTTCCCCTTGCGCATGGCATTATCTCCATGCTTGTTCTTGCTCCAATGTCCATCCTTCTCCAAGCTAGGGCCTTCATTTGTAAGCAAAACAAATGTATCCAATTTAGGCAGCATCATATTCTCATGAACATTAGAATCATTACCAAGAAACGAAAGTACCTGATAATTTAATTGGCGTGCGCGAGCTCTAGTAATTGGTCCAGTATATGTAGCAGTAGGGGCTGTGGGTGTAACAATGGTATTGATGTCCTCATCAAACCACTATTGTTAATCTTAGCGAACTCGTTGTTCTGGTGTTTTGTGATGTTTATTACTCCATGCCATCGATTAATCCTAGCTAACTTGATGTTCTTTGTTTTTTGATGTTTACTACTCCATGCCATCGACTCTTATCGAACTCGCTATTCATTGTTTTATGAGTAGCACCTGGTAGGTAACAAGAACAAACAGAATGAACTTCATTTATGCCATTATTCGTGTATGATGTCACTTAACATATTCATGCAATACAAAAAAGACTTTCGGCACCATTACAATTTATGAAATCACACCAAACGTTGACTGCTAAACATAGAGTAGTTGCGCCATTGATTACGTGGGCATTTCTTCATCACCTTCGGATCATACGATGTCATCAAGGACTTTAGTATGAAATCCCTATATGATTCCATTCCTGGGGGTACAGACTTTGGCATTGAATCCGGGGCATAAAGTCGTTGCACATGCACTTCACTTGCTTTGGCAACTTGCAACTCTTCAAACTCTAAATTGATGGTTTCATCATCGCTATCGACCTCAGCAAATTTGATGTCTTTGCCATTCACCACGTCGGTCTTATCGTCCTCCTGGCTATACTTTTGCTTCCCTTGATCGAAGCCTCCAGTTGTAGCACTAAAATTAAGAACAAGGGATGTCATACACGTACACATATCAACAGGAACTAAAGTTAGTCACAAAGGTATAAATGGAACTAACCCGAACTCTATAATTTTTCTTGACGTGACAGATATTCCGTAGCTACGGCAAAGGTCACCAAGCCGAGCATTGCTTGACTTGCCATGTTTAAATTTATGGCCCATGATGCGTAGGGCTCCGGTGCTGCACACTTGGCCTCGCCGACGGCGGCGATTCCCGCCTTGGAAGAAGTTGCACACCAGATGTCGAGCACCATCTGTGTGCAATTACCTGGCATGTCGGACAGGTCCGACATCGTCCGCGGTCGCGTCATGAAAAATCTGGTCTGCGAGCTTGATGTCGCTGGACAACGCAGGGGAGGAGTCCTTGGCGAGACGCTAGGCGCGGTCTTCTACCTCGCTAAATAGACCCAATGACTCATCCATTTCTTCCACCTGACTGAACAATTCCATAGCGGGATCATCCTCTTGGCTGAAAACATGTAGCAACGAGTTGAACCTTTCTTCCTCTAGCGTGAACGCATCCATGGTGGATGAGAAAGGATGTCGCTTGGGAATTTTTTGATCGTCAGATGTTTTCTGTTTTGTAGCATAGACAAAGGCTTCGATCTGGTGAAGAAAACATTCTGTACGCTCGCCAACAGGAAATACTAGTAAAAAAAGGATAGCATGGTACGTGAGGTTTTTTTTCCTGACTAAGGATAGGAGCCTTTAATTTCCAACGAATGCATTCATGGGTTGGCTTGATTTTAGCGTGAGGAGGCTAGCTTCCATGTACGTGATGGTGGAGGGGTAGAGAGGGATTATATAAGATTACAGGAATTACACCTTACATTGTGGAAAATTTGTAAAAAAAAATGCACCTAACATAAAGGAACGGAGGGAGTATGATGGAAAGTAGACCCCGGGGCCATAGGTTTCACCAGAGGCTTTGATGAGGACATCAATACCATTGTTACACCCGCAGCCCCTACTGCTACATATACTGGACCAATTACTAGAGCTCACGCACGCCAATTAAATTATCAGGTACTTTCATTTCTTGGTAATGATTCTAATGTTCATGAGAATATGATGCTGCCTAAATTAGATACATTTGTTTTGCTTACAAATGAAGGGCCTAGCTTGGAGAAGGATGGACATTGGAGCAAGAACAAGTATGGAGATGATGCCATGCGCAAGGGGAACAAGAACGGAGTTACAAGTGATGATTTCAGGACTTTGAAGCCACCATAATGGGTGCATGAAGCCTTGGACGAAATATACAAGATGCTACTTCATAAATTTCGTCCGAGGCTATTCTAGGTGCTCGTCACCTTATTATTGGGCCAGGCCCTTGTAATTTCGAAATACACAAGTATAGGCTATTTTAGAGTCCGTATGTGGGAAACAAGAGATAGGGTTGATTTCAGACCCTCCACCAAGGGCCACGAAATCCCCCCTCTTCCTCCATATATACAGCCCTTAGGGCTGATTTAGACTTTGGGTTTTGTTTAGATTAAAAGTTCGCCATAATCGCAACTTGCAAGGCATTTCGTTTGTGTTCAACGACTGACAAAGGCGTCACGTAACCCCACCTTGATCAATAAAGCTTTCATCTTATATTCGCAATATCCAGATTGCAATCTCAGTTTCTTGCTTGTTCTTCGCTTGCTCGCAGGAAGCAGACCTCGTGGTCAGGTTGATCGTGCTCTGGCGTGGTCAATAACCTCTCGGAGTTGGTTTAGCGATTGCTAAGGCGCGGCGTCCTCACATCGCTCAGTAGTCGGATCGTCAAAGTCGACTTCCTCCAAAGCGAAAACCAACATCTCATCGAAGACGGGACACCTTTGCCTCTATCAAGTGGTATCAGATTTCCGTGTTGCTCGGTGAGATTTTACAGTTTTTCGTAGTTTAGATCGAAGTCTGTTTCTTCATACCTATAGTCCACGAAAAAGCCACAAAAAAAATTAGGGTTAGTTCATCATATCCGAACCAATCTGAGCCTTTGCATAATCTTTTTAGGGTTTTGCTTTGTTGAATTTGCGGTTGCATCGTCGTGTCTAGTTACTGGTCTTGGCGTCTAGTCTTTTAGAGTTTCGAGTTCTGGTCATAAGTTGTCACGCCGCCACCGCACCATCATCATCGCCCCTGCCACCTACCACCACCGCTCCGAATCCGTATCCATATACTACCACCGCTACCACCACCGCTGCCATATACCACCACCATATATCCACCACCAATCCGAGTTCCTTGCATATTAGGTTTGTTTTCGAGATCCATCTAGTTTCCGATTCGTGTTTCCTTGCCGGAGAAGGTTTCGGAAAAAAAAAAGAGTCCGGAAACCACCCTCCGTTTAGGCCCAAAATTTTTCGAAAACGCACTTGTCGAAAAAATTTCTGGCTATCCTATTTTTAGGTGTTTCTAGGCGTATTGAGAAAGTCGCCGTTATAGAAAGTTTTTTTTGACCCGTTTCTAGTTTTTGGGTCCAGGCAGTCGAAAAAAAAAATTGGTCGAAAAAATTTCGTGCCCATCCTGTCAGTTTGACCTGGGAAGAGTTTTGAGACACTCGCCATTATAGTGATTTTTCGCAAAAAAAAAGAGCAACGCAAAAAAAAAACAGCGCAAAAGAAAGAGCGAAAAAAAATTCCAGAGTGTGCTTTTCCCTTGTTTACGTGCAGCGCCGTGATTTTGTTAGTGTTCTAGGCTCGCGTCTCTAGCACGGTCTAGCCTAGGACCAGCACAGTACCGTCGTTGAGCGTTTATTCAACTTTGCATCTCTGAATTGATTATTGCTGACCCTTTTTGCTACCATATTATAAGCCTTCCCAGCTCCACATACATCTACATCGTGCGTTTGACTCTCCCTGGTAATCGCTCTATCCAAGCTTTGAGAGTGTCGACCTTCATCATGGACACCACGTGCATCATCTACTTCCACACGTTCTACTACACCGCACCTCCGTCGGCTGCCACCTCCAACCGTGATACAAGAAAGCAGGCACAACCACCACTATCCGCCAAGAGCACACTGCTGGGCCTACAGAGCTCTTCTTCTTCCATGGCGTCAACAGGGCACACAAGTGATATTATTTGTCGTCATTGTAAGGGAAGAGGACATTTTCTTGAGAGAATGCCAATCTCAGCGTGTGATGATTGCTCTTGAGGATGGTGGGTATGAGTCCGCTAGTGACTATGATGAAGAGACTTTGGCTCTTATTACACATGAAGAACACGGTGGAGATGATTACGATCATGAGACGCAATACATGGCTGTGAAGATCTTGACAGGTATGAATGTTTAGTTGCTCAACGTGTTTTGAGTGTGCAGGTTACACAAAGCTGAGCAAAATCGAGGCATAACTTGTTCCATACAAAGGGAGTTGTGAAGGAGCGTTCTATTCAACGTCATCATAGATGGAGGAGCTGCAACAACTTGGCTAGCATGGATATGGTGGAGAAGCTTTCTCTCACCACAAGGCCACATCCACATCCTTACTACATCCAATGGTTCAACAACAGCGGCAAGGTTAAGGTAACACGTCTTGTCGTGTGTATTTTAGTATCTCTACATATGCTGATTATGTTGATTGTGATGTGGTACCTATGCAAGCATTTTCCTTATTACTTGGTAGACCATGGCAATTTGATAAAAATTCTGTACACCATGGTAGAAACAATCAGTATACTCTTGTTCACAAGGATAAAAATATTACTTTGCTTCCTATGACTCCTGATTCCATTTTGAAAGATGATATTAATAGAGCTAATAAAGCAAAACAGGAGAAAAATAAGAGTCAAAATCAGATTGTGGCAAAAGAATTTGAGCAACAAATGAAGCCTAATAATAAACCATCTAATGTTGCTTCTGAAATTAAACTAAAAAGTGCATGTTTACTTGCCACCAAATCTGATATTGATGAGCTAGATGCTAGCAAATCTGTTTGCTATGCTTTTGTGTGAAAAGAGGCATTATTTTCATTCGAGGACGTGCCTTCCTCTTTGCCCCCTCCTGTCACTAACATTTTGCAGGAGTTCGCTGACGTCTTCCCACAAGACGTGCCACCGGGATTACCACCTATTCGAGGGATTGAGCATCAAATTGACTTAATTCCCGGTGCATCGCTACCCAACCGTGTACCATACCGTACCAATCCAGAGGAGACGAAGGAGATTATGCGTCAAGTACAGGAGCTGCTCGACAAAGGTTATATACGCGAATCTCTTAGTCCTCGTGCTGTTCCTATTATACTAGTGCCTAAAAGGATGGTACGTCGCGTATGTGTGTTGGTTGTAGAGGCATTAATAATATTACTATTCGTTATCGTCATCCTATTCCTAGGCTAGATGATATGCTTGATGAATTGAGTGGCTCTACAATATTATCCAAAGTTGATTTGCGTAGTGGATACCATCAAATTCGTATGAAATTAGGAGATGAATGGAAAACAACATTTAAAACTAAGTTTGGTTTATATGAGTGGTTAGTCATGCCTTTTGGGTTAACTAATGCACCTAGTACTTTCATGAGACTAATGAACGAAGTTTTACGTGATTTCATTGGACGATTTGTGGTAGTCTATTTTGATGATATACTGATTTATAGCAAATCTTTGGAAGAACATTTGGAACATTTACGTGCTGTTTTTAATGCTCTACGTGATGCACGTTTGTTTGGTAACCTTGGGAAGTGCACCTTTTGCACCGACCGAGTATCTTTTCTTGGCTATGTTGTTACTCCACAGGGAATTGAAGTTGATAAAGCCAAGATTGAAGCTATTGAGAGTTGGCTGCAGCCCAAAACGGTCACACAAGTGAGTAGTTTTCTTGGACTCGCTGGTTTCTATAGGCGTTTTGTGAGAGACTTTAGCACCATTGCTGCACCTCTTAATGAGCTTACAAAGAAGGATGTGCCTTTTGTTTGGGGTACCACACAGGAAGAAGCCTTCACGGTATTGAAAGATAAGTTGACACATCCTCCTTTACTCCAACTTCCTGATTTTAGTAAGACTTTTGAGCTTGAATGTGATGCTAATGGAATTGGATTAGGAGGTGTGTTATTACAAGATGGCAAACCTGTTGCATACTTTTCTGAAAAATTGAGTGGGCCTAGTCTGAATTATTCTACTTATGATAAAGAATTATATGCTCTTGTTCGGACTTTAGAAACATGGCAACATTATTTATGGCCCAAAGAATTTGTTATACATTCTGATCATGAATCTTTGAAACATATTAAAAGTCAAGCTAAACTGAATCGTACACATGCTAAATGGGTTGAATTCATTGAGACTTTCCCTTATGTCATTAAACACAAGAAGGGTAAAGAAAATGTTATTGCTGATGCATTGTCTCGTCGCTATACTATGCTTTCACAACTTGACTTCAAAATATTTGGTTTGGAGACCATCAAAGATCATGATGTAGGGCGGAACCCTACGTGGACGATCTTTCACGTTGGATCCTACGGTGAATCACGAAGAACACGCGGAAGAACAAGAGGGAAAACACGGGGAAAACGAGAGAGAATTCACTCAACCGACAAGAGGTCAATCACACAAGTGCTAGTTCGGTGAACACAAAGGGAGATACATGATTCAAGGTCAACAAAGGACGATACAAACGGTAGCCGTTCTTCTCCGTGAGGAGCTCTTGATGGGGGCCACCCAAGAGGGGGTCTTGAATCCAAGGTGGATCTTCTTCGAAGAGGGGCCGCGGTCTCTCTCGTCGAGTAGATCCGGTATGGATGAGCGAAGCTCTATCTAATGAGCTAAATCAACGCTAACCTAGAAAGAGGAAGGGGATGGAGTATATATAGTCTAGGGGGGCGAAGAGGTACATGGGTCTCGGCCCTTTACTGTGCGCAGACAGGCGGAGTCGGATGTCCGGGCGTCGGCCCGGATGTCCGGGGCTTTAGGAGGCGCCGGATGTCCGGGCTGGCCTGGGTCTTCCAGACTTAATCGGTGCGGGCGCGGATTTCGGGTGAGGGCCGGATATCCGGGGCCGTGGGAGGCCGGATGTCCGGGGCTGGGGGCGGATGTCCGGGCCCTGTGGTCTTCGGCTGCTATGGTGGGCGCCGGATGTCCGGCTGGGGCGGATGTCCGGGCTTATGGAAGGGCCGGATGTCCGGCCGACGCCGGATGTCCGGCTCGCAGACTTTCTCCGGTTCCTCTCGTCGTGTTCCTTCATCCTTGTACTTGGGGACTTGTCCATCATTCCGAGCATCTCCAAGAGGGTCTCCTTGGTACCTAGGCATGCATAGAGTCCTCGCCTTAGGTAGCAACCATGTCTCACACGAATGGAAAGGGGAAGCATTTAGGAACGGGTTCACCTTGTGTCCAATGGCGAATAGTCGAGGTCTCATCTCATGTATCCTTGGGGCTTGGAGAGTAGTCGGAGTGTACATGGTGATGAACGTGGGATGCTCCGCATCATCTCCCCTCCCTTGGGAAAGATCCGACCTCGGATCGTGATCCTCGTCACCATGGAAACGGTTGTCGTAGACGGACTTGTAGTTGGACGAAGTTGAAGACATGACGCAATCCAAGTAGTCCAAGGTGTCGCCGGAGTGATAGACATGCAAAAAGAGCAAACACAAGAAACACTCGGAAATACAATGGTTAGCGCACATAAAGTGTCCATCATGTAAGAATGAGTCCGTGCGGCAAGATTGGTCGTGACAAAGTACATGAAGCTTAGCAAGATGATATGGAATGAGATGTAAAGCATTCATGGGAGCAAAAGCATTCAATGTGCACACAATTGTGTTATGAGTATGAGCAATGCAACCACGGTGCAATATGATGTCATAATGGGATGGTGCATCAAAAGCATGAACATAGCAATGGATGCTCAATATGTGAATGTCATCATGCAATTGATGGAGGACCATATGATCATGATGTATGAAAATGCCATCAAGGAAGATCACAACAAATTTGCTAAGGAAGTGAACAAGCTCATATATCATGGATGTCATGGAAATAGGTGCAGCAAGGCAAGCATAATGTGAGGCAATCCATGTATAGGGTGCAAACTTGTGGTGAGTACGATATGTCCATCGAGCATGACATGTATGAGCACAATCAACAAATATGGAGATGGTGGTGTACCAATGCTCGATGTCGTGGCATGAGTGGAATTCCAAAGATGCATCCAATAAGTGCGAGCGCTCCTCAATGTGAAGGTCCAAAGAGGCAATCTCCAATGTTGCTCCTCCATCCAATAGATGTAGCATGTAGACAACAAGAAAGAAACAACAATGAAAGAGTGACCCATCCAATATGCAAACTTGAGGATGGCTCAAAGGGAAGGAGTTCACCTTATGAATGTTCCGGAAGATGTTGGAGTTGCACATCATGTATGCCTTCACATAACCAATATGTCTCATGACGGTAATGCCTTGTGAATCCTTCAAAATGAAAGAACATGACAAACACTCGGAAAAACAAATGAGGTTAGCGGAAGTGCAAAACCTATCATTCATGTGGTAAGATACCGAACAAGTGTATGCATCATGCTCATCATAAGAAAGTACAAGGGAGCATTTCAAAGTATGGAGGCATATGATGTAAGAACATCCAAATACAAGAGGCTCAATCAAACAAGCATGCATCACAAGTAATATGTCCAAGTCTCCAAGATCATGAAGCATAGAGGCAACTATTGGAGGCAAGCGACAATAAACAAGATATATCATGTGAGAGGCATGAACATATATGTCATCAACCCAAGAAAGCGAGTAATAGTGGAACATGGTTGATGCAACATAGCAAGCAATCATATCTATCAAGTCAAGCAAGCTAGTAGTGCGAAGATGCAACGTACTAGAAGGAATCATGGTAAGCATGTCATGTGTGCAAATAGTGGGCATGAATAACTCACATGGCATAGCACAAGCATGAAAGCAAGATATGAGCAAAATAGCATCAATAGCATGGGGCACATGATAAACATGGCAAAAGCAACAAGGATCTCCATCAAGCATGCAAATACACATAGAATTAGCATAATTGTGAATCATGGGTAAGTGCAAGCAAGGGTCACAATTGCATGGCAAAGGTATAGAAGCAAGCATAGCATACAAAGTGAACACGGTAAAATGAGCATGAATCGACAAGTGGTAAATAGCCCATAGCCGTGTGAGAGCCAAGTAGAGGAGTTGCGCGTAGTCCTTGCGCGAAGGGGACGTTGGAGAGTATAGTCCATGGGATCCCAAAGCATCATTGCTCTCAAGAGCTCGTTTCGTCAACTCATGGGATTGAGATGTTGACGAGTGTATGTGGGTACCTACACAAAACAAAGACAAAGGGAAAATTGTGTGTGTGTGGTAGATGTACACATCATCCATCATGATGCGCACATGCATGTGTCGGTTAGCACAAAATAGCCAATGCTCAAATAAATGAGATGCGTGATATAGAAACATGTCATCCATCATGAGAGGTTTGTTATTATGTATAGCATAATGGAGACTCAAATTGTGTAATGCATCATGAGAAATATGTAGAGCATTGTTATCCATGGAATGCATATGGTTCACGCAATTATGGGAATCATGCAAAGTATGAGATGCATCAAAATCTCCTAATATGTATGAGGAAACTATGGGGGTCTCCTCATGAGCAAGAGTAGAAACATCACGTGGAGAATATTGACAACATCCAAAACAATGCATATTTGGAACAATGTGATCATGGCATGGAATAGTAGACGAATTGCGCAAATCATGTAAAGGAAGCATGGCAATATCATCACATGAAAAACAAAAGCCAATGACCATCATCTCGTCATCTATGCCATAAGTGCAAATGGGATTTATTTTAATGGGGCATGCATAGTTACTATGTTGAGATTGAAATGATGCAATATGGGAGATGATAAAGGCGAGGGTGTCCCGATCTTTCGATGAGGTGATAACTATCGATTTGGTGGAGACGACTTTGACGATCCGACTACAAACGTGCACGACGTTGCGCCTTAGCAATCGCTAAACCAACTCCGAGAGGTTATTGACCACGCTGGAGCACGATCAACCTGACCACGAAGGTCTATTCCTGCAAGCAATCGAAGAACAAGCAAGAATATGATAAAGCAATCTGAATATTGCGAACATATATGAAGTATTGATAATGGTGGGGATCCGTAAGCGGTCTTGGTCTGGTCGTTGGACACAAACAAAGTACACGGTTGCAATGGCTAACTTTTAACTAAACAAATCCCAAGGAAAAAGCTACTAGATGGATCTACTTATATAGGAGCAAGGGTGGCGGCCAAGGAGGTGGGAGGACGTCCCAAGGCAGCCTAAAACTAACCCTAGGTCGTACAAGGCCAATGGGCCCAAGCGGAGGTGACGTAACACCTTTGGACTTGTAGTTTGACTCGGATTCTGCTACAGCATCAGATTGTTTCGTCTATAACTCAACGCTCCGGACGGATTTTAAGGTGATTCCAATTGGGTTGGAAAATGCACGAAATCTATTTTCCAACAAAAAAAGAATCAACCAATTTGGAGTCCGTATGAAAAAGTTATAGACGTTCTGAGTCAGGTATGTCTGTGCAGTCCGAATCTGAGTCCAGAACGTGAGAGACTTGGACTCTATCTTCTCTTGGGCCAAAAGTGACGTGGGAGAACTTTTTGAACAGCAGGTAAACATCTCTTTCTCCCTTATCTTCATATGTGGATTGTACAAATGTCCCATACACCTGCAATTAGACAAAACACAAAAGTATGTGAAGTATTTTTGTTATGGATAACATAAATATATTATTGAATAGTTTGCACTAGAAATCACCTGAGAAATATGCATGTATGCAATATTTTGGTCTCATCCAAGGTAGTCATGTCCTCATCATCCTCCCTTCTTGAAAACAAAGCCGCCCCTCGGCGTTGCTTAATCTGAAATGTGGCTAACAAAAGAGACAAGGTGTACATGTTGTATATGTATACGTCATCCATTTTACTTCCCTTGATTTTTGCATATATGACACATGAATAGATGAGTAACTTGCATAGTTCATAAAATCTAAAGCCAACAAATTAGCACAAGAACTAGAAGGCTTGAAAATACTGCAACTCAGTTTGCACATATAAGTGAAGCTCTTATTTATTTCAAGAGATTGACAATGTTCATCATTAAACCATCCCAACATTGGTGAACAAACCTTATTTGAATCAAATTTACATGCTACAACATGCTTAGATAAGCAAACATGCAATGAGTCATTCGACACAGAATCATCACCAAGATTAGAGGTCGATCAAAATGATTAAACATTGATTCTTTTGCATCAATAGTTAATTCAATGGGTGCTCTCAAAATTGTTGGTATTTCAGTTGTTTGATCACATGGCAAAGTCAAATTATCAATATAATCCTCTAAAATAGGTGGTGTGATCAAAGTAGTGGGTAGCTCAACACATGATGTATTCAAGTTAACTAGGCATGCATCATTCTCATGTAAAAGTGGAAAATCTGTACCTTTGTCATTACCTCTTATAGTCAACTCAGATGATGCAGGCACTCTCGATGGTGTGGTGTCACATGGTGGAGATGATGTAGTCCTCGCAACAACGGATATGGTTGTCATAGTACGCCTAGTAGTTGAATAAACATCTGTATCAACAGTTGGAATGTGCACCGTGCGCTTGTTCTCCTTGTGGGCAACACGTCGTTTTATTTCCTGTTCAGCTTTGCAAGCAAGACGAAACAAATGGTCCATAGGATAACACTCTTCATGAATTAGTATCTCCTGAATATTATGGTTTAATCCTCCCAAAATCTATCCATAAAATCTTCTTCACTTTCTTCTAAAAATGAGTGCAACAAGGTAGTTTGTAAATCATCATAATATTTTGTTACGGTGTCACTACCTTGTTTTAAATGTTCCAGTTTTTTAATCATGCCACGAGTATAATAAACATCGATTTAATCTATCTCTCATGACATGTTTTAAATCATCCCAAGTATTAGGTACATAATCAGGGTGTAACCGACAATATTCACTCCACCAAACTAGAGCATAACCAGTGAAAGAACCAACCGCAACCATAACTTTTTACGCTCATCAAAATTATGGGAAGCAAATATATTATTTATGTCTAACTCCCATTCAATATATAAAGGAGGTCTAAAACGGCCATTAAATGGTGGTATAGAAACATGAACCTGATCATGTGCATTTGGATGTTTGTGCACCTCTCGTGACGGTTGTGGTATTTGCATAGGTGGTGGCATGTCTCCCGCGATCGACAAAGCCCATGAATTGACTCGATCCTGTCATGATTAGTAGAACAAGAAACAAAATCCAAAAATAATGTTCCTATAACTACTAGGATGTGGTGGTAAAACGCTCACAATAAAGCAAATATCAATGTCTTACAAGTTCTTACCATGCAGAAAGCGGTGATCGGCAACCAGCGGTGTCAAGTAACTCCGAATATTGAGTAAAGCGATTGCTGGGGAGCGACGATACACGGTGTAGAAATATGTGGAGCTGGGTTGGCTATATATGGTAGCAAAAGATTAGCAATAATCAATTCAAAGATGCAATGTTGAATAAACGCTCAACGACGCAGTCTGTGTCTTTGGTCCTAGGCTAGACCGTGCTAGAGACGCGAGCCTAGAACACTAACAAAATCACGGCGCTGCACGGAAACAACGGAAAAGCACACTCTGGAATAATTTTTTTTTTCGCTCTTTTTTTTTTGTGCTTTTTTTTTTTGCGCTGCTCTTTTTTTTTTGGCGAAAAATCACTATAATGGCGAGTGTCTCAAAACTCTTCCCAGGTCAAACTGACAGGATGGGCACGAAATTTTTTCGACCAAATTTTTTTTTTCGACTGCCCGGACCCAAAAACTGGAAACGGGTCAAAATTTTTTTTCTATAATGGCGACTGTCTCAATACGCTTAGAAACACCTAAAAATAGGATAGCCAGAAAATTTTTCGACAAGTGCGTTTTCAGAAAATTTTGGGCCTAAACGGAGGGTGGTTTCCAGACTCTTTTTTTTTCTATCTTTTTTTTTCTCCCTCTTTCCAAGACAAACTGGATAAGATGCTGATGAGGACATCAATACCATTGTTACACCCACAGCCCCTACCGCTACATATACCGGACCAATTACTAGAGCTCATGACGCCAATTAAATTATCGGTACTTTCGTTTCTTGGTAATGATTCTAATGTTCATGAGAATATGATGCTGCTTAAATTGGATACATTTGTTTTGCTTACAAATGAAGGCCCTAGCTTGGAGAAGGATGGACATTGAGCAAGAACAAGCATGGAGATAATGCCATGCTAAGGGGAACAAGAAAGGAGTTACAAGTGATGATTTCAGGACTTTGAAGCCACCATAATGGGTGCATGAAGCCTTGGAAGAAATATACAAGATGCTACTTCATAAATGTCGCCCCGAGGCTATTCTAGGTGCTGCGTCACCTTATTAGTGGGCCAGGCCCATGTAATTTCGAAATACTTAAGTATAGGCTGTTTTAGAGTCCGTATGTGTGGGGAAACAAGAGTTAGGGTTGATTTCGGACCCTCCACCAAGGGCCACGAAATTCCCCTCTTCCTCCATATATACAGCCCTTAGGGCACCGTTTAGACCTTGGGTTTTGTTTAGATTAAAAGTTCGCCATAGCTGCAACTTCGCTGCATTTCGCTTGTGTTCAACGACTGCATAAAGGCGCCACAGTAACCCCACCTTGATCAATAAAGCTTTCATCTTATATTCGCAATATCCAGATTGCAATCTCAGTTTCTTGCTTGTTCTTCGCTTGCTCGCAGGAAACAGGCCCTCGTGGTCGTTGATCGTACTCGGCGTGGTCAATAACCCTCGGAAGTTGGTTTAGCGATTGCTAAGGCGCGACGCCTCGACGCTCGTAGTCGGATCGTCAAGGTCGACTCCACGAAGCGATAGCCACCATCTCATCGAAACATCGGACACCTTTGCCTCTATCAAGTGGTATCAGATTTCCGTGTTGCTCGGTGAGATTTTACGCTTTTTCGTAGATTAGATCGAGTCTGTTCTTCATACCTAAAGACCACGAAAAAGCCAAAAAAAAATTAGGGTTAGTTCATCATATCCGAACCAATCTGAGCCTTTGCATAATCTTTTTAGGGTTTTTGCTTTGTTGAATTTGCGGTTGCATCGTCGTGTCAAGTTGCTGGTCTTAGAGTCTAGTCTTTTAGAGTTTCGAGTTCTGGTCATAAGTTGTCACACCGCCGCCGCACCATCATCATCGCCTTGCCATCTACCACCATTGCTTATCCGCCACCGCCTCAATCCGTATCCATATACCACCACCAATCCGTATCCATATACCACCACCGCTACCATATATCACCACCGCTGCCATATACCACCACGATATATCCACCACCAATCCGAGTTCTTCTCATATTGGTTTGTTTTCGAGATCCATATAGTTTCCGATTCGTGTTTCCTTGCCGGAGTAGGTTTCGGAGAAAAAAAAAATAAAGAGTCTGGAAACCACCCTCCGTTTAGGCCCAAAATTTTCCGAAAACGCACTTGTCGAAAAAATTTCTGGCTATCCTATTTTTAGGTGTTTCTAAGCGTATTGAGACAATCGCTATTATAGAAAGTTTTTTGACCCGCTTCAGCTTTTGGGTCCGGCAAAAAAAAAAAAAATTTGGTCGAAAAATTTCGTGCCCATCCTGTCGCTTTGACCTGGAAGAGTTTTGAGACACTCGCCATTATAGTGATTTTTCGCAAAAAAAAAAAGAAGAGCAAAAAAAAAGAAAAAAAAAAAATTCCAGAGTGTGCTTTTTCGTTGTTTCCGTGCAGCGCCGTGATTTTGTTAGTGTTCTAGGCTCGCGTCTCTAGCACGGTCTAGCCTAGGACCAAAGACAAGACCGTCGTTGAGCGCTTATTCAACTTTGCATCTCGAATTGATTATTGCTGACCTTTTTGCTACCATATTATAAGCCTTCCCAGCTCCACATACATCTACATCGTGCGCTTGACTCTCCCCGTAATCGCTCTATCCAAGCTTTGAGAGTTTTGACTACATCGGTTGTCGATCACCGCTTCTGCTGGGTAAGAACTGGTAAGAATTTGAGATTTGCTTGACGGATTTGTGATCGTCCACCACACCACCACCACCACTTCCTAGTAGTCCGTCAATCATATTCTTGTGTGTTTCTATTGCTGCTAACCATGGCAGGATCACAAGCGATTTAGACCGACCGGGAGAACATGACAAACAAAGCGCTACATGATAAGTTTCAACAAATGATGAGTGGGCAGGTGGACGATGTGCTAAATAGATTTGAAGAGGCCATGGAGAAGATAGATGGCATTGAGAAGGGGTTCAAACAAAGCTCGATAACAAGTTTAATGAATTGCTCGCTGCGTCTACCACCACCACCACCGGCTGCACCTAACGCACCTCTACTACAACAACATGGACTACCTCCACATCGCGAAACAGCCCTCCGCCGAGCTTCCCGTGTCCCTCTTCACCGCCAAGCTGCTTTGGTGCTGCTGTTGATACTTCGTGGCTCCTGCTGCTGCGGTGGGGAGGATGATTATGTGAGAGATTACGAGGATGAGGTTGATCAACATCGAACCACGTGCAACCACCAGCACCACAACCACCGTGTCGCCCACATGCAAATAATGGCAATGTTGGGCTCCCCTTCAGTACGAGATCATGACCATCTCCCTAAACTGAAATTGAATATTCCACCATTTGAGGGTAGATATGTTCTGATATATATCTTACTTGGGAGTTAGAAACTGAACAACGATTTACATGTTTACAATATCCCGAGGAGAGACGTGTTCTGCTGCTGTTTGTGCTTTCACTAGCTTTGCATGTGTTTGGTGGTCCGAACATTGTAGATTATATCCTGTTCCAGCTACTTGGGCTGCTTTGAAAACTGCTATGCGTGCACTCGTTGGGTTCCACCATATTATCAGCGTGAATTACTTCAAAATTGCAGCGCTTAAGACAAGGAAAAATTCGTAGAAGAATATTATCGTGAATTACAAACTGGCTTGATTAGATGTGGTATTGTTGAGGAGAATGAAGCTATGCTTGCACGTTTTCTGGGTGGATTAAATAGAGAGATTCAGACCATTCTAGACTACAAGGATTATAATAATATCACTCGATTATTCCATCTTGCTTGTAAAGCTGAACGTGAAGTGCAGGATCGATGTGCCTTGGCGCGACTAACTTTTCTGCAGGTCGACCTTCATCATGGACACCACGTGCATCATCTACTTCCACACGTTCTACTACACCGGCACCTCCGTCGGCTGCCACCTCCAACCGTGATACAAGAAAGCAGGCACAACCACCACTATTTGCCAAGAGTACACCTGCTGGGCCTACAGAGCTCTTCTTCTTCCATGGCAACAACAGGCACACAAGTGATATTATTTGTCGTCGTTGTAAGGGAAGAGGACATTTTCTTGAGAGAATGCCAATCTCAGCGTGTGATGATTGCTACGAGGATGGTGGGTATGAGTCGCTAGTGACTATGATGAAGAGACTTTGGCTCTTATTACACATGAAGAACACGGTGGAGATGATTCGATCTGAGACGCAATACATGGCTGTCAAGATGCCGACAGGTATGAATGTTTAGTTGCTCAACGTGTTTTGAGTGTGCAGGTTACACAAGCTGAGCAAAATCAGAGGCATAACTTGTTCCATACAAAGGAGTTGTGAAGGAACGTTCTATTCAAGGCCATCATAGATGGAGGGAGCTGCAACAACTTGGCTAGCATGGATATGGTGGAGAAGCTTTCTCTCACCACAAGACCACATCCACATCCTTACTACATCCAATGGTTCAACAACAGCGGCAAGGTTAAGGTAACACGCATTGTTCGTGTGTATTTTAGTATCTCTACATATGCTGATTATGTTGATTGTGATGTGGTACCTATGCAAGCATGTTCCTTATTACTTGGTAGACCATGGCAATTTGATAAAATTCTGTACACCATGGTAGAAACAATCAGTATACTCTTGTTCACAAGGATAAAAATATTACTTTGCTTCCTATGACTCCTGATTCCATTTTGAAAGATGATATTAATAGAGCTAATAAAGCAAAACAGAGAAAAATAAGAGTGAAAATCAGATTGTGGCAAAAGAATTTGAGCAACAAATGAAGCCTAATAATAAACCATCTAATGTTGCTTCTGAAATTAAACTGAAAAGTGCATGTTTATTTGCCACCAAATCTGATATTGATGAGCTAGATTCTAGCAAATCTGTTTGCTATGCTTTTGTGTGCAAAGAGGCATTATTTTCATTCGAGGACGTGCCTTCCTCTTTGCCCCTGCTGTCACTAACATTTTGCGGGAGTTCACGACGTCTTCCCACAAGACGTGCCACCGGATTACCACCTATTCGAGGGATTGAGCATCAAATTGACTTAATTCCGGTGCATCGCTACCCAACCGCGCACCATACCGCATCAATCCAGAGGAGACGAAGGAGATTATGCGTCAAGCAGTGAGCTGCTCGACAAAGGTTATATACGCGAATCTCTTAGTCCTTGTGCTGTTCCTATTATACTAGTGCCTAAAAAGGATGGTACGTCGGCGTATGTGTGTTGATTGTAGAGGCATTAATAATATTACTATTCGTTATCGCCATCCTATTCCTAGGCTAGATGATATGCTTGATGAATTGAGTGGCTCTACAATATTCTCCAAAGTTGATTTGCGAGTGGATACCATCAAATTCGTATGAAATTGGGAGATGAATGGAAAACAGCATTTAAAACTAAGTTTGGATTATATGAGTGGTTAGTCATGCCTTTTGGGTTAACTAATGCACCTAGTACTTTCATGAGATTAATGAACGAAGTTTTACGTGCTTTCATTGGACGATTTGTGGTAGTTTACTTTGATGATATACTGATTTATAGCAAATCTTTGGAAGAACATTTGGAACATTTACGTGTTGTTTTTAATGCTCTCACGTGATGCACGCTTGTTTGGTAACCTTGGGAAGTGCACCTTTTGCACCGATCGAGTATCTTTTCTTGGCTATGTTGTTACTCCACAGGAATTGAAGTTGATAAAGCCAAGATTGAAGCTATTGAGAGTTGGCCGCAGCCCAAAACGGTCACACAAGTGAGGAGTTTTCTTGGACTCGCTGGTTTCTATAGGCGTTTTGTGAGAGACTTTAGCACCATTGCTGCACCTCTCAATGAGCTTACAAAGAAGGATGTGCCTTTTGTTTGGGGTACCGCATGGAAGAAGCCTTCACGGTATTGAAAGATAAGTTGACACATGCTCCTTTACTCCAACTTCCCGACTTTAATAAGACTTTTGAGCTTGAATGTGATGCTAGTGGAATTGGATTAGGAGGTGTGTTATTACAAGATGGCAAACCTGTTGCATACTTTTCGAAAAATTGAGTGGGCCTAGTCTGAACTATTCTACTTATGACAAAGAATTATATGCTCTTGTTCGGACTTTAGAGACATGGCAACATTATTTATGGCCCAAAGAATTTGTTATACATTCTGATCATGAATCTTTGAAACATATTAAAAGTCAAGCTAAACTGAATCGTAGACATGCTAAATGGGTTGAATTCATTGAGACTTTCCTTATGTCATTAAACACAAGAAGGGTAAAGAAAATGTTATTGTTGATGCTTTGTCTCGTCGCTATACTATGCTTTCACAACTTGACTTCAAAATATTTGGTTTGGAGACCATCAAAGATCAATATGTGCATGATGCTGATTTTAAAGATGTAATGCAGAATTGTAAAGAAGGAAGAACATGGAACAAGTTCGTTATTAATGATGGTTTTGTGTTCCGTGCTAACAAGCTATGCATTCCTGCTAGCTCTGTTCATCTTTTGTTGTTGCAGGAGGCGCATGGAGGAGGATTAATGGGACACTTTGGCGTCAAGAAGACGGAGGATATACTTGCTACACATTTCTTTTGGCCAAAGATGAGACGGATGTTGAGCGCTTTTGTTGCTCGCTGCACTACATGTCAAAAAGCTAAGTCACGACTCAATCCTCATGGTTTATATATGCCTTTGCCTGTGCCTAGTGTTCCTTGGGAGGATATATCTATGGACTTTGTTTTAGGTTTACCTCGAACAAAGAAGGGGAGGGATAGCATATTTGTTGTCGTGGATAGATTCTCGAAAATGGCACACTTTATACCATGTCATAAAAGCGATGATGCTGTTAATGTTGCTGATTTGTTCTTTCGTGAAATTATTCGCTTGCATGGTGTGCCAAATACTATTGTTTCAGATCGTGATACTAAATTTCTTAGCCACTTTTGGAGATGTTTATGGGCTAAGTTGGGGACTAAACTGCTTTTAGTACTACTTGTCACCCCAAACCGATGGATAAACTGAAGTAGTCAATAGAACATTGTCTACTATGCTTAGGGCTGTTTTGAAGAATAATAAGAAAATGTGGGAAGAATGCTTGCCTCATATTGAATTTGCTTATAATCGCTCATTGCATTCTACTACTAAGATGTGCCCTTTTGAAATTGTGTATGGCTTCCTACCTCGTGCACCTATTGATTTGTTGCCTCTTCCATCTTCGGAGAAGGTTAATTTTGATGCTAAAGAACGTGCTGAATTGATTTTAAAATGCATGAGATAACTAAGGAAAACATTGAGCGATGAATGCTAAATATAAACTTGCTGGAGATAAGGGTAGAAAACATGTTGTCTTTGCACCGGAGATCTTGTTTGGTTACATTTGCGTAAGGATAGGTTTCCTAATTTATGCAAATCAAAGCTAATGCCACGTGTTGATGGTCCATTTAAGGTGTTAGAGAAAATAAATGATAATGCATATAAACTTGAGCTGCCTCGCAGATTTTGGGGTTAGTCCCACTTTTAACATTGCAGATTTGAAGCCTTATTTGGGTGAGGAATATGAGCTTCGTCGAGGACGACTTCATTTCAAGAAGGGAGGATGATGAGGACATCAATACCATTGTTACACCCACAGCCCCTCATCGCTACATATATCGGACCAATTACTAGAGCTCTCAAGACACCAATTAAATTATCGTACTTTCGTTTCTTGGTAATGATTCTAATGTTCATGAGAATATGATGCTGCCTAAATTGGATACATTTGTTTTGCTTACAAATGAAGGCCCTAGCTTGGAGAAGGATGGACATTGAGCAAGAACAAGCATGGAGATAATGCCATGCGCAAGGGGAACAAGAAAGGAGTTACAAGTGATGATTTCAGGACTTTGAAGCCACCATAATGGGTGCATTGATAGAGGCAAAGGTGTCCCGATGTTTCGATGAGATGGTGGCTATCGTTTCTGTGGGAGTCGACCTTGACGATCCGACTACGATCGTGCGAGACGTCGCGCCTTAGCAATCGCTAAACCAACTTCCGAGGGTTATTGACCACGCCGAGCACGATCAACTCCGACCACGAGGGCCTGTTTCTCGCGAGCAAACGAAGAACAAGCAAGAAACTGAGATTGCAATCTGGATATTGCGAATATAAGATGAAAGCTTTATTGATCAAGGTGGGGTTCGTGACGCCTTTGTCCGGTCGTTGAACACAAACGGCACGCGAAGTTGCAGCTATGGCGAACTTTTAATCTAAACAAAACCCAAGGTCTAAACGGTGCCCTAAGGGCTGTATATATGGAGGAAGAGGGGGAATTTCGTGGCCCTTGGTGGAGGGGTCCAAATCAACCCTAACTCTTGTTTCCCACACATACGGACTCTAAAACAGCCTATACTTAAGTATTTCGAAATTACATGGGCCTGGCCCAATAATAAGGTGACGAAGCACCTAGAATAGCCTATGGACGACATTTATGAAGTAGCATCTTGTATATTTCGTCCAAGGCTTCATGCACCCATTATGGTGGCTTCAAAGTCCTGAAATCATCACTTGTAACTCCGTTTGTTCCCCTATGCATGGCATTATCTCCATGCTTGTTCTTGCTCCAATGTCCATCCTTCTCCAAGCTAGGGCCTTCATTTGTAAGCAAAACAAATGTATCCAATTTAGGCAGCATCATATTCTCATGAACATTAGAATCATTACCAAGAAACGAAAGTACCGATAATTTAATTGGCGCATGCGAGCTCTAGTAATTGGTCCAAGATATGTAGCAAGAGGGGCTGTGGGTGTAACAATGGTATTGATGTCCTCATCATCCTCCCTTCTTGAAATGAAGTCGCCCTCGACGGAAGCTCATATTCCTCACCCAAATAAGGCTTCAAATCTGCAATGTTAAAAGTGGACTAACCCCAAAATCTGCAGGCAGCTCAAGTTTATATGCATTATCATTTATTTTCTCTAACACCTTAAATGGACCATCAAGACGTGGTATTAGCTTTGATTTATGCAAATTAGGAAACCTATCCTCACGCAAATGTAACCAAACAAGATCTCCAGTGCAAAGACAACATGTTTTCTACCCTTATCTCCAAGCAAGTTTATATTTAGCATTCATACGCTCAATGTTTTCCTTAGTTATCTCATGCATTTTAAAATCAATTCAGCACGTTCTTTAGCATCAAAATTAACCTTCTCCAAGATGGAAGAGGCAACAAATCAATAGGTGCACGAGGTAGGAAGCCATACACAATTTCAAAAGGGCACATCTTAGTAGTAGAATGCAATGAACGATTATAAGCAAATTCAATATGAGGCAAGCATTCTTCCCACATTTTCTTATTATTCTTCAAAACAGCCCTAAGCATAGTAGACAATGTTCTATTGACTACTTCAGTTTGTCCATCAGTTTGGGGTGACAAGTAGTACTAAAAAGCAGTTTAGTCCCCAACTTAGCCCATAAACATCTCCAAAAGTGGCTAAGAAATTTAGTATCACGATCTGAAACAATAGTATTTGGCACACCATGCAAGTTTAATAATTTCACGAAAGAACAAATCAGCAACATTAACAAAGATCATCGCTTTTATGACATGGTATAAAGTGTGCCATTTTCGAGAATCTATCCACGACAACAAATATGCTATCCTCCCTTCTTTGTTCGAGGTAAACCTAAAACAAAGTCCATAGATATATCCTCCCAAGGAACACTAGGCACAGCAAAGGCATATATAAACCATGAGGATTGAGTCGTGACTTAGCTTTTTGACATGTAGTGCAGCGAGCAACAAAACGCCAACATCCCGCCTCATCTTTGGCCAAAAGAAATGTGTAGCAAGTATATCCTCCGCCTTCTTCACGCCAAAGTGTCCCATTAATCCTCCTCCATGCGCCTCCGCAACAACAAAAGACTAACAGAGCTAGCAGGAATGCATAGCTTGTTAGCACGAACACAAAACCATCATTAATAACGAACTTGTTCCATGTTCTTCCCTCTTTACAATTCTGCATTACATCTTTAAAATCAGCATCATGCACATATTGATCTTTGATGGTCTCCAAACCAAATATTTTGAAGTCAAGTTGTGAAAGCATAGTATATCGACGAGACAAAGCATCAAGAATAACATTTTCTTTACCCTTCTTGTGTTTAATGACATAAGGAAAGTCTCAATGAATTCAACCCATTTAGCATGTCTACGATTCAGTTTAGCTTGACTTTTAATATGTTTCAAAGATTCATGATCAGAATGTATAACAAATTCTTTGGGCCATAAATAATGTTGCCATGTCTCTAAAGTCCGAACAAGAGCATATAATTCTTTGTCATAAGTAGAATAGTTCAGACTAGGCCCACTCAATTTTTCGTAAAAGTATGCAACAGGTTTGCCATCTTGTAATAACACACCTCCTAATCCAATTCCACTAGCATCACATTCAAGCTCAAAAGTCTTATTAAAGTCGAAGTTGGAGTAAAGGAGCATGTGTCAACTTATCTTTCAATACCGTGAAGGCTTCTTCCGTGCGGTACCCCAAACAAAAGGCACATCCTTCTTTGTAAGCTCATTGAGAGGTGCAGCAATGGTGCTAAAGTCTCTCACAAAACGCCTATAGAAACCAGCGAGTCCAAGAAAACTCCTCACTTGTGTGACCGCTTTGGGCATGCCAACTCTCAATAGCTTCAATCTTGGCTTTATCAACTTCAATTCCTCGTGGAGTAACAACATAGCCAAGAAAAGATACTCGGTCGGTGCAAAAGGTGCACTTCCCAAGGTTACCAAACAAACGCATCACGAGAGCATTAAAAACAGCACGTAAATGTTCCAAATGTTCTTCCAAAGATTTGCTATAAATCAGTATATCATCAAAGTAAACTACCACAAATCGTCCAATGAAAGCACGAAACTTCGCTCATTAATCTCATGAAAGTACTAGGTGCATTAGTTAACCCAAAAGGCATGACTAACCACTCATATAATCCAAACTTAGTTTTAAATGCTGTTTTCCATTCATCTCCCAATTTCATACGAATTTGATGGTATCCACTACGCAAATCAACTTTGGAGAATATTGTAGAGCCACTTAATTCATCAAGCATATCATCTAGCCTAGGAATAGGATGACGATAACTAATAGTAATATTATTAATGCCTCTACAATCAACACACATACGCGACGCACCATCCTTTTTAGGCACTAGTATAATAGGAACAGCACAAGGACTAAGAGATTCGCAGATATAACCTTTGTCGAGCAGCTCCTCGTGACTTGACGATAATCTCCTTCGCCTCCTCCGGATTGGTACGGTATGGTGCGCGGTTGGTAGCGATGCACCGAATTAAGTCAATTTGATGCTCAATCCTCTAATAGGTGGTAATCCCGTGGCACGCCTTGTGGGAAGACATCAATAACTCCCGCAAAATGTTAGTGACAGCAGGGGCAAAGAGGAAGGCACGCCCTCGAATGAAAATAATGCCTCTTTGCACACAAAAGCATAGCAAACAGATTTGCTAGAATCTAGCTCATCAATATCAGATTTGGTGGCAAATAAACATGCACTTTTCAGTTTAATTTCAGAAGCAACATTAGATGGTTTATTATTAGGCTTCATTTGTTGCTCAAATTCTTTTGCCACAATCTGATTTTCACTCTTATTTTTCTCCTGTTTTGCTTTATTAGCTCTATTAATATCATCTTTCAAAATGGAATCAGGAGTCATAGGAAGCAAAGTAATATTTTTATCCTTGTGAACAAGAGTATACTGATTGTTTCTACCATGGTGTACAGAATTTTATCAAATTGCCATGGTCTACCAAGTAATAAGGAACATGCTTGCATAGGTACCACATCACAATCAACATAATCAGCATATGTAGAGATACTAAAATGCACACTAACAAAGACGTGTTACCTTAACCTTGCCGCTGTTGTTGAACCATTGGATGTAGTAAGGATGTGGATGTGGTCTTGTGGTGAGAGAAAGCTTCTCCACCATATCCATGCTAGCCAAGTTGTTGCAGCTCCCTCCATCTATGATGACGCTAATAGAACGCTCCTTCACAACTCCCTTTGTATGGAACAAGTTATGCCTCTGATTTTGCTCAGCTTGTGTAACCTGCACACTCAAAACACGTTGAGCAACTAAACATTCATACCGTCAAGATCTTCAGCAGCCATGTATTGCGCCTCAAGATCGTAATCATCTCCACCGTGTTCTTCATGTGTAATAAGAGCCAAAGTCTCTTCATCATAGTCACTAGCGGACTCATACCCACCATCCTCAAGAGCAATCATCACACGCTGAGATTGGCATTCTCTCTCAAAATGTCCTCTTCCCTTACAACGACGACAAATAATATCACTTGTGTGCCCTGTTGACGCCATGGAAGAAGAAGAGCTCTGTAGGCCCAGCAGTGTGCTCTTGGCGATAGTGGTGGTTGTGCCTGCTTTCTTGTATCACGGTTGAGGTGGCAGCCACGGAGGTGCCGTGTAGTAGAACGTGGAAGTAGATGATGCACGTGGTGTCCATGATGAAGGTCGACCTGCAGAAAAGTTAGTCCGCGCCAACGCTCGCCGATCCCTGACTTCACGCTCAGCTTTACAAGCAAGATGGAATAATCGAGTGATATTATTATAATCCTTGTAGTCTAGAATGGTCTGAATCTCTATTTAATCCACCCAGTAAAACGTGCAAGCATAGCTTCATTCTCCTCAACAATACCACATCTAATCAAGCCAGTTTGTAATTCCCGATAATATTCTTCACCGAATTTTTTCCTTGTCTTAAGCGCTGCAATTTTTGAAGTAATTCACGTTGATAATATGGTGGAACCCAACGAGTACGCATAGCAGTTTTCAAAGCAGCCCAAGTAGCTGGAACAGGATATAATCTACAATGTTCGGACCACCAAACACATGCAAAGCTAGTGAAAGCACAAACAAAGCAGCAGAACACGCTCTCCTCGTGATATTGTAAACATGTAAATCGTTGTTCAGTTTCTAATTCCCAAGTAAGATATATATCAGAACATATCTACCCTCAAATGGTGGAATATTCAATTTCAGTTTAGGGAGATGGTCATGATCTCGCACTCAAGGGGAGCCCAACATTGCCATTATTTGCATGTGGACGACCGGTGGTTGTGGTGCTGGTGGTTGCACGTAGTTCGATGTTGATCAACCTCATCCTCGTAAGCTCTCACATAATCATCCTCCCCGCCGCAGCAGCAGGAGCCATGTATATCAACAGAAGCACCAAAGCAGCTTGGCCAGTGAAGAGGGACACGGAAGCTCGGCGGAGGGCTGTTTCGCTGATGTGGAGGTAGTCCATGTTGTTGTAGAGGTGCGTTAGGTGCAGCCGGTGGTGGTGGTGGTAGACGCGCGAGCAATTCATTAAACTTGTTATCGAGCTTTGTTTCAACGCCTTCTCAATGCCATCTATCTTCTCCATGGCCTCTTCAAATCTATTTAGCACATCGTCCACCTGCCCACTCATCATTTGTTGAAACTTATCATGTAGCGCTTTGTTTGTCATGTTCTCCCAATCGGTCCTGCCGGCTTGTGATCCTGCCATGGTTAGCAGCAATAGAAACACACAAGAATATGATTCGACAGACTACTAGGAAGTGGTGGTGGTGTGGTGGATGTCACAAACCACAAGCAAATCTCAAATTCTTACCAGTTCTTACCCAAAGAAGAAGCGGTGATCGGCAACCGATGTAGTCAAAACTCTCAAAGCTTGGATAGAGCGATTACTGTGGAGAGTCAAACGCACGATGTAGATGTATGTGGAGCTGGGAAGGCTTATAATATGGTAGCAAAAAGGGTCAGCAATTCAAAGAGATGCAAAGTTGAATAAACGCCAACGACTCTTCCAGTGTCAAATCGACAGATGGGCACGAAATTTTTTCGACCAAAATCAGACCCAAAAACTGAAACGGGTTGGTCCTAGGCTAGACCGGAGGGTGGTTTGCTAGAGACGCGAGCCTAGAACACTAACAAAATCACGGCAAATTCAACAAAGCAAAAACCCTAAAAAGATTATGCAAAGGCTCGATTGGTTCGGATATGATGAACTAACCCTAATTTTTTTTGTGGCTTTTTCGTGGAAACAACGGAAAAGCACACTCAACCGACCACGAGGGCCTGTTTCCTGCGAGCAAAAATTTTTTTTTTCGCTTTTTTTTCCAACTCGAAACTCTAAAGGAACAAGACACTAAGACCAGCAACTCGACACGACGATGCAACCGATAATTCAATAATGCAAACAATGAAAAGAAAACTGCAAAGGCTCGGACTGGCTTGGACAAAGGATGAATAGATCTAACTTTTTTGTGGCTTTTCTTGGACAATAGGTAAGAAAATAAATCTAATCTAGGGATAATTGGAAATTCTCACCGAGCAACCTGAAAACTGATACCACTTGATAAAGGCGAGGTGTCGATCTTTCGATGAGGTGATAACTATCGATTTGGTGGAGACGACTTTGGCGATCCGACTACAAGCGTGCGACGTTGCGCCTTAGCAATCGCTAAACCAACTCCGAGAGGTTATTGACCACGTTGGAGCACGATCAACGACCACGAAGGTCTATTCCTGCAAGCAATCGAAGAACAAGCAAGAATATGATAAAGCAATCTGAATATTGCGAATATATATGAAGTATTGATAATGGTGGGGATCCGTAAGCGGTCTTGGTCTGGTCGTTGGACACAAACAAAGTACACGAAGTTGCAATGGCTAACTTTTAACTAAACAAATCCCAAGGAAAAAGCTACTAGATGGATCTACTTATATAGGAGCAAGGGGTGGCGGCCAAGGAGGTGGGAGGACGTCCCAAGGCAGCCTAAAACTAACCCTAGGTCGTACAAGGCCAATGGGCCCAAGCGGAGGTGACGTAACACCTTTGGACTTGTAGTTTGACTCGGATTCTGCTACAACATCAGATTGTTTCGTCTATAACTCAACGCTCCGGACGGATTTTAAGGTGATTCCAATTGGGTTGGAAAATGCACGAAATCTATTTTCCAACAAAAAAGAATCAACCAATTTGGAGTCCGTATGAAAAAGTTATAGACGTTCTGAGTCAGGTATGTCTGTGCAGTCCGAATCTGAGTCCAGAACGTGAGAGACTTGGACTCTATCTTCTCTTGGGCCAAAAGTGACGTGGGAGAACTTTTTGAACAGCAGGTAAACATCTCTTTCTCCCTTATCTTCATATGTGGATTGTACAAATGTCCCATACACCTGCAATTAGACAAAACACAAAAGTATGTGAAGTATTTTTGTTATGGATAACATAAATATATTATTGAATAGTTTGCACTAGAAATCACCTGAGAAATATGCATGTATGCAATATTTTTGGTCTCATCCAAGGTAGTCATGTCCTCATCAGGAGATCTCACTCATAGCATATGACAAGTTCAAAGGATTATCAAACATAATGTGACCAAAAGAATTTTCACATGATATCCTATGGAGCATAACATCACAACTAGGCAACTCAACATGCTCATCATCATATTCATCATAAATAGGTAAGTCAAGGCATGAAGAAGTTTCACTAGCATGAAGCATGGTAATAGGTGGGTCAACATCATGGGAGCAGTCAATGTCAAGATGGTCCACTAGTGGGACAAGATAAGTACCATCACCTATGTTACCTTTGGAGCATCGCTCATGTGTTGTAGGCGAGGTGTCAACGATCCATTCGTTGTCATCTTCATCTTGATGGAACCATGTGGGGGGTGTATCATCGTCCACCATGGCCATCGTTGTCTCCAATGTAGGGATGGACTCGTCGAGGATAGGCATGTCGTCATGTAGGAGACCTAGCACCAAAGAAGAAAACACACTAGGAGTAGAGGTTAAGTCGTTAGAAATCATAGTGGCCTCATGTGCCGTGTCAACTACCTCGCTCACTAAGTGTTGTGGCTCACTCACTCCCTCAAGGATGCTCTCACTCGTATGGTGGGTGGAGTCACTCAAATGGCGCTCAACCTCATATAGGATGTGTGGCATGCTCTCATGTGTGGGGCTAGTGGTGGTCACACTCATCCTCTCATAGGAAATGCTCTCAATGTCACGTACGGTGGAGTCACTCATGTCACTCATGGGGTGGTGGCTCTCCTCACATGGCAATTGGGGCATCTCGACATATGTGGGTGCCGAGAGATGTAGGTGCAAATGTCTCCATGCTTGGCGGTCGCGTAGCTTGACTCGGAGTATGAGTCCAATGTGGGCGTCGTCTTCATGTTGTTGAAGAGGTTCGCGCTCATCGCCGTGGTCGAAGGGGATGGCCCTTGCTCGACCGTCTTGTCACCGTCTTGGTGTTGGAGGCCCATATGATGTGGCACCTCATAGCTCGTCTCCATGACCGAAGGGAGTTTCCCATGCTCGGCCATCTTCCTTGAGGGGCTTCCGAAGATGGAAGTGTCGCCCTCGCTCGTAGGTGGTCGCCTTTTTGTTGAAGGTGTCGATGTAGGCGAACTCACAGGAAGTAGGCGAAGATGCCGTACGTCCAAAGGCGAAGATGCCTTGAGAACACTTGGCGAAGATGCTGAAGTGGTTGATGTAGCCGTAGCGCCGTCTTGGTGGTGCTCGTCTCGCGGTCTTCTCTTGTGCTTATGAAGCTTCGACTTGGCGTGTTGGGACTTGTGCATTTGCGCTTGTGGAGCATCTTCATGATGATGATGTCGTTGTCATGCTTGAGCTCCTTGGCGTTCGTCTTCGTCGTGCACATGATGCTTGGAGGTGACTTACCCTTCATGACGATGTTGATCACGAACGTGATGGTGGCCGCCATGTAGATGTGGACGAGGACGATGTGCACTTGCGTCGTTTGCGCGCTCCGAAGACTTGTGTCTTGAATGTCGCCGCCTTGAAGATGACGAAGGGGAAGAAGACTTGATCAAGGCCCGAATCTCCTCCATCCTTGCATCTTGCTCCTCTTTATGTGCGGCAAGCTTCTTGTCGAAGTAGTCCCTTCTCCTTGCTTCGGAGTGATGAATTTCGATGGAGATGTTCTCGACGCGCTCTCGCAATCTTGATTGTGTGCCTTGCACTTGTCGTTGTAGCTCGAAGATAGACGCTTTGGTGATGTAGTTGTTCACGTCGTCGTTGTTGTTGTAGACCGGAGATGAAATGCCTTGCCTATCCATCACAAGACTCGAGAAAATATGAGTGGGAGAAAGAGAAGAACTTATACCAATGTATCTTGACCGATGTTGAAAATGAATCAAGTTCACTCAAATGCGGACAATGAAATAGCACTATTGGTACCAATCCTTGTCGGTTCTCACACCTACACAAGTAAAGCTTATGGAGGAGCTCGATGAGGATAATGGCACAAAAATTTAATGCAAAATGTTAGCAAGAGTCAATAATGTTGAAAGAGATTCACAAATTCGCAAGTGAAACAAATGGACCAATAGCAAAGAATGGCACACGGAAACACACACACGGATAGATAAATGGGGTCGTGCAACCAAGGGATGAGCACAAAATGTGGAATTCACGGAAAACGCTCGTGTTGCACAACTCAAGAGAGACGCTAGCACGATTGCTCAATAGGCGGATACGACACTTGTGCACAACCTATAAGATGCAAAATGGATAAACTTCTATCCCAAGTATGCTATGTATGTATGGTTCCCGGTGTTTCTCTCAAGATGATCCAAGATGATCGGATATGACAATCTTATATGCAATATGGTATGATGCTATGGAACTTGCTTACAAGCTCTTTGCTCTCTTTCTTTTGCTTAAAAGCTTTATTTCTCTTTTTTTTTCTATGGCCACTTTGCACAATGCACAAACCAAGATAGCAATTGTGTGTATGCGGGAACAAACTTGTGACACAAGATATGATACCAATATATGCACCACAATGATATGGTATATATGCTATGGGAAGTATGATCACTAATGTGCACAAGTAACGTTGCCGGCAATACTCAAATGGCTAGTCTAGATAGGCAAGTAATGCAAAAGTAAGGCTAGGGGTTAACAATGCAATGGCAAGGGGAATATACAATGGAGGGATACCACGATACCAAGATGATATGGAGGTTACCGTCCGGCGATGATGAGTAGCGGTGTTCTTGATGTAGATACCAAGATGATGGATACTCGTCCCTAAGTAGCCGAAACACCTTAGGAAACGGGAAAACCGCGAACTCAAAATCTCAAACGTCAAATGTCAAAATGGTGGTAGCGGGAATGTGGTGGTGGTTTGCACTTGGCAATGCGGAAGTGGAATGATGGGCTATACACGTGTCGGAGTTGAAGTTGCCGTCCCTAAGTAGCCGAAACACCTTAGGAGACACAAGCCACAACTCAAACAATCTCAAACAACTATTGGGTTAAGTTGAGGTGGTTGAAGTGTATGGTGGGCAAGCCTATGCGGAAGTTATGGTGGTGCTGGTGGTTGATGAAGATGTAACCGTCCCTAAGTAGCCTAAACACCTTAGGTGACTCGAATCACAACTCAAACAACCTCAAATGCAAAGGGGAACAAAATTGGTTAGGTTGCGGAAGTCGGTGGTGGCTAAGCGGATGATATGGTGGAAGGCCTAGGCAAACTTGCCAAATTTTCAAAAATTTGATGGAGTCAAATGGTGGTGGTAGTATTTTTATGGGAAGGGTATGTCAATAGCTTCAAACGAGCTAAAGAACGTCAAAATCAGACTCGGATGAATTAGTTATGGACAAAGCGGTGAAGCGGAAAAACAGAAATCACGGGCCGGATGTCCGGGTGGAGCCAATTTCGGGGTGTATGTCCGAACCGAGCAGATTTGGTGCTCCAGGGCCGGATGTCGGCGGATGGCGGATGTCCGCCCGGCTAATCGATCTCGTTTGGGCGGAAATTTTGAATTGGGGCGGAAATTGATGATTTGAGGCAAAATTTGATGGATTTCGTGGAGGAAAGATGGGGAAACTTGGGGAATGCTAGATCCACTTGAAACCAAGCAAATCCACGGATCAAAATCAACAAAACATCATCAAAACTAACAAATCACAAAAAAAATTGGGGGCTATTTTTGGTGGGGATTTTCGGATTTAGGACAAAATCAACAAAATCAAGCTAGAAAAAGAGGGTAGGGGCTCCAAAAGCGTGATCAACGTGGCTCATGATACCATAGATGATGTAGGCGGAACCCTCGTGGGACGATCTTTCACGTTGGAGCGGATCCTACGGTGAATCACGAAGAACACGCAGAAGAACAAGAGGAAAACACGGGAAAATGAGAGAATTCACTCAACCGACAAGAGGTCAATCACACAAGTGCTAGATCGGTGAACACAAAGGGAGATACATGATTCAAGGTCAACAAAGGGCGATATAAGCGGTAGCCGTTCTTCTCCGTGAGGAGGTCTTGATGGGGCCACCCAAGAGGGGTCTTGAATCCAAGGTGGATCTTCTCGAAGAGGGGCCGCGGTCTCTCTCGTCGAGTAGGTCCGGTATGGATGAGCGAAGCTCTATCTAATGAGCTAAATCAACGCTAACCTAGAAAGAGGAAGGGGATGGAGTATATATAGTCTAGGGGGGCGAAGAGGTACATGTGTCTCGGCCCTTCTTGTCTTGACAACGGTAGTCGGATGTCCGGGCGTCGGCCCGGATGTCCGGGGCTTTAGGAGGCGCCGGATGTCCGGGCTGGGGGCCGGATGTCCGGGCTGGCCTGGGTCTTCCAGACCTTAATCGGGTGCGGGCGCCGGATTTCTTAGCGAGGGCGGATATCCAGGGGGCTTCGTGGGAGGCCGGATGTCCGGGGCTGGGGGCGGATGTCCGACCTGTGGTCTTCGGCTCTTGTGGTGGGCGCCGGATGTCCGGCTGGGGCGGATGTCGGGCTTATGGAAGGGCCGGATGTCCGGCTGGACGCGGATGTCCAGACTCTGCAGACTTTCTCCGGTTCCTCTCGTCGTGTTCCTTCATCCTTGTACTTGGGGACTTGTCCATCATTCCGAGCATCTCGAGAGGTCTCCTTGGTACCTAGGCATGCATAGAGTCCTCGCCTTAGGTAGCAACCATGTCTCACTGAATGGAAAGGGAAGCATTTAGGAGCAGGTTCACCTTGTGTCCAATGGCGAATAGTCGAGGTCTCATCTCATGTATCCTTGGGGCTTGGAGAGTAGTCGGAGTGTACATGGTGATGAACGTGGGATGCTCCGCATCAGATCAATATGTGTATGATGCTGATTTTAAAGATGTATTGCAGAATTGTAAAGAAGGAAGAACGTGGAACAAGTTCGTCGTTAATGATGGATTTGTATTCCGTGCTAACAAGCTATGCATTCCAGCTAGCTCCGTTCGTCTTTTGTTGTTGCAGGAGGCGCATGGAGGAGGACTGATGGGACACTTTGGCGTGAAGAAGACGGAGGATGTACTTGCTACACATTTCTTTTGGCCAAAGATG
The DNA here is from genome assembly GCA_021605205.1 of Aegilops longissima. Lineage (NCBI taxonomy): Eukaryota > Viridiplantae > Streptophyta > Magnoliopsida > Poales > Poaceae > Aegilops > Aegilops longissima. The sequence continues at coordinate 427,806,571 of CM038682.1, forward strand.
AGGCGGGATGTTGAGCGTTTTATTGCTCGCTGCACTACATGTCAAAAAGCTAAGTCACGACTCAATCCTCATGGTTTATATATGCCTTTGCCTGTACCTAGTGTTCCTTGGGAGGATATATCTATGGACTTTGTTTTAGGTTTACCTAGAACAAAGAAGGGAGGATAGCATATTTGTTGTCGTGGATAGATTCTCGAAAATGGCACACTTTATACCATGTCATAAAAGCGGCGATCTTTGTTAATGTTGCTGATTTGTTCTTTCGTGAAATTATTCGCTTGCATGGTGTGCCAAATACTATTGTTTCAGATCGTGATAATAAATTTCTTAGCCACTTTTGGAGATGTTTATGGGCTAAGTTGGGGACTAAACTGCTTTTTAGTACTACTTGTCACACCCAAACTGATGGACAAACTGAAGTAGTCAATAGAACATTGTCTACTATGCTTAGGGCTGTTTTGAAGAATAATAAGAAAATGTGGGAGGAATGCTTGCCTCATATTGAATTTGCTTGTAATCGGTCATTGCATTCTACTACTAAGATGTGCCCTTTTGAAGTTGTGTATGGTTTCCTACCTCGTGCACCTATTGATTTGTTGCCTCTTCCATCTTCGGAGAAGGTTAATTTTGATGCTAAACAACGTGCTGAATTGATTTTAAAAATGCATGAGTTAACTAAGGAAAACATTGAGCGTATGAATGCTAAATATAAACTTCTTTGGAGATAAGGGTAGAACACATGTTGTGTTTGCTCACGGAGATCTTGTTTGGTTACATTTGCGAAGGATAGATTTCCTGATTTGCGCAAATCAAAGCTAATGCCACGTCTTGATGGTCCCTTTAAGGTGTTGGAGAAAATAAATGATAATGCATATAAACTTGAGCTTCCTGCAGATTTTGGGGTTAGTCCCACTATTAACATTGCAGATTTGAAGCCTTATTTGGGTGAGGAAGATGAGCTTCCGTCGAGGATGACTTCATTTCAAGAAGGGAGGATGATGAGGACATCAATACCATTGTTACACCGCAGCCCCTCTTGCTACATATCTTGGACCAATTACTAGAGCTCGCGACGCCAATTAAATTATCAGGTACTTTCGTTTCTTGGTAATGATTCTAATGTTCATGAGAATATGATGCTGCCTAAATTGGATACATTTGTTTTGCTTACAAATGAAGGGCCTAGCTTGGAGAAGGATGGACATTGGAGCAAGAACAAGCATGGAGATGATGCCATGCACAAGGGGAACAAGAACGGAGTTACAAGTGATGATTTCAGGACTTTGAAGCCACCATAATGGGTGCATGAAGCCCTGGACGAAATATACAATGATAGAGGTAAAGGTGTCCCGTCTTTCGATGAGATGTTGGTTTTCGCTTTGGAGGAAGTCGACTTTGACGATCCGACTACCAGCGTCTTGAGGGCGTCGCGCCTTAGCAATCGCTAAACCAACTCCGAGAGGTTATTGACCACGCCGGAACACGATCAACGACCACGAGGTGCATTTCCTGCGAGCAAGCGAAGAACAAGCAAGAAACTGAGATTGCAATCTGGATATTGCGAATATAAGATGAAAGCTTTATTGATCAAGGTGGGGTTTTGTGGCGCCTTTATGCGGTCGTTGAACACAAGCGAAATGCGAAGTTGCAGCTATGGCGAACTTTTAATCTAAACAAAACTCAAGGTCTAAGCGGTGCCCTAAGGGCTGTATATATGGAGGAAGAGGGGGAATTTCGTGGCCCTTGGTGGAGGGGTCGAAATCAACCCTAACTCTTGTTCCCCACATACGGACTCTAAAAACAGCCTATACTTAAGTATTTCGAAATTACATGGGCCTGGCCCACTAATAAGGTGACGCAGCACCTAGAATAGCCTCGGGACGACATTTATGAAGTACGCGATCTTGTATGATGAGGACATCAATACCATTGTTACACCCACAGCCCCTACTGCTACATATACTGGACCAATTACTAGAGCTCGCGCACGCCAATTAAATTATCAGGTACTTTCGTTACTTGGTAATGATTCTAATGTTCATGAGAATATGATGCTGCCTAAATTGGATACATTTGTTTTGCTTACAAATGAAGGCCCTAGCTTGGAGAAGGATGGACATTGGAGCAAGAACAAGCATGGAGATAATGCCATGCTAAGGGGAACACAAACGGAGTTACAAGTGATGATTTCAGGACTTTGAAGCCACCATAATGGGTGCATGAAGCCTTGGACGAAATATACAAGACGCTACTTCATAAATGTCGCCCCGAGGCTATTCTAGGTGTCTGCGTCACCTTATTAGTGGGCCAGGCCCATGTAATTTCGAAATACTTAAGTATAGGCTGTTTTAGAGTCCGATGTGTGGGGAAACAAGAGTTAGGGTTGATTTGGACCCTCCACCAAGGGCCACGAAATCCCCTCTTCCTCCATATATACAGCCCTTAGGGCACCGTTTAGACCTTGAGTTTTGTTTAGATTAAAAGTTCGCCATAGCTGCAGCTTCGCGCATTTCGCTTGTGTTCAACGACTGCACAAAGGCGCCACAAAACCCCACCTTGATCAATAAAGCTTTCATCTTATATTCGCAATATCCAGATTGCAATCTCAGTTTCTTGCTTGTTCTTCGCTTGCTCGCAGGAAATGCACTCGTGGTCGTTGATCGTGTTCGGCGTGGTCAATAACCTCTCGGAGTTGGTTTAGCGACATATAAGGCGCCGACGTCCTCAAGACGTCAGAGTCGGATCGTCAAAGTCGACTTCCTCCAAAGCGAAAACCAACATCTCATCGAAAGACGAGACACCTTTGCCTCTATCAGGCTTCTCTCAAGATATAATATATTACGGTAGGTGAACAAATTACCGCTGAGCAATTAATAGAAAAGCGCAAAGTTATGATGATATCTAAGGCAATGATCATGAATATAGGCATCACGTCCGTATCAAGTAGACCGACTCCTACCTGCATCTAGAGTATTAAGTTCATGAAGAACAGAGTAACACATTAAGTAAGATGACATGATGTAGAGGAATAAACTCAAGCAATATGATGTAACCCCCATCTTTTTATCCTCGATGGCAACAATACAATACGTGCCTTGCTGCCCCTACTATCACTGGGAAAGGACACCTCAAGATTGAACCCAAAGCTAAGCACTTCTCCCATTGCAAGAAAAACCAATCTAGTTGGCCAAGCCAAATTGATAGTTCGAAGAGACTTGCAAAGATATCAAATCATGCATATAAGAATTCGGAGGAGATTCAAATAATATTCATAGATAAGTTGATCATAAATCCACAATTCATCGGATCTCGGCAAACCACCGGAAAAAGTATTACGTCGAATACATCTCCAAGAACATCAAGGAGAACATGGTATTGAGAATAAAAGGGAGAGAAGAAGCCATCTAGCTACTAGCTATGGACCCATAGGTCTGTGGTAAACTACTCACGCTTCATCGGAAGGGAAATGGTGTTGATGTAGAAGCCCTCCATGATCGAATCCCCCTCCGGCAGGACGCCGGAAAATGCCCCTAGATGGGATCTCACGGGTACAGAAGGTTGCAGCACTGGAAAAGTGTTTTCGTGGCTCTCCTAGTAGGTTTTGGAATATTTTATAATATATAGGAGGAAGAAATAGGTCGGTGGAGTCACGAGGGGCCCACAAGGGTGGGGGTGCGCCCTACCCCCTGGGTGCACCCTCCATCCTTGTGGCCACCTCATGGCTTCCCTTACATGTACTCCAAGTCCTCTCGATGTCTTCTGGTCCAAGAAAAATCATGGCGAAAGTTTCATTCCGTTTGGACACCGTTTGATCTTCCTTTTCGGCGAAACTCTAAAACAAGGAAAAAACATAAACTGGCACCTGGCTCTAGGTTAATAGGTTAGTCCCAAAAATAATATAAAATAGCATATTAATGCATATAAAACATCCAAAACAGATAATATAATAGCATGGAACAAACAAAAATTATAGATATGTTGGAGATGTATCACTTTGGCGGGACGCGCGGGGCAGCACTTGCCACGCATGGCTTGTGCTTCCTGAAGTTCCTCGATCGCCTTGGCGATGAATTCTCGTGCACCTAGTGCCTCTCGGCATGCTCCTTGCTCGTGGGGGCACGCGCCGAGGCACGCCTCCAAGTGGTGCCTCAGCACCTCCCTTGTCGCTCCGGTCAGGTCACACGCTCTCCAAACAGAAGCCCCCAAGACCATCCTGAGGGAGGCGCCGGGTGCGCCTTCCTATGTGGGAGGAAAAGGCGCCTTGGCGGTGGGCACGGTGCCTAGGCATCTCCGGTAGGCACCATCTGAGCCTCGGGACGGCTCTTGGGGATGAGTTGCTTCTTCTTTGCGTGAGTAGCCTCCGGAGGCACGATGCCGCCCTCGCCATTAGAATTTTCGGCTGCTTTGGCACGATAGGAATGTTCGAGGGAGCAGACCGCATCCTTCTCATCACAGGCGACCGTGATGATGCTGCTGCACCCTGGCATCTTGAGGACGTTGTAGCCATGATGAGTAGCTGCAATGAATTTGGCGAGGGAGGCTATCCCAGGATGGCGTTTTACGGGAGGTCGATGCGGGCCACTTCAAAGTCGATGAGCTCAGTATGATAGTTGTCGCGCTTGCCGAAGGTGATAGTGAGGCATAGTTGTCCTAGGAGAATAGTGGAGCCATCAGTCACCCAGAGAGTGGCCTAGTGGGCATAAGCTGATCATAAGGCACTTCCAGTGTGTCAATGGTTTCCACAGAGAGGTCGTTGAGGCTGGTCCCACCATCGATGACGGTCTTGGTGACATAGACGTTGCTGATGGTGGGCGTGCACAGCACGAGGAGCGCGAGCAGTGGCCGTGCACCTGAGGTGGTCCTTGGGGTCAAAAGTGATGGCGTATTGTGACCACCTGAGGGACGCACAACCTCAAGCTTGGGGAGGGCTGCATTCTCCTCATGAGAGAATTGTTTGAAGAAGCAGATTAAAGCGGGTACTGTCGTGGATGAACATGATCACCTATGGTGCCATGAGCCCCTTGTGGTTCGGCAAGGGGGAAGATCACGTTGCATAAAGAGTGGAAGCCATGAGGCAGCAGGACGATGGGGCTCTGGTCATTTTTACCCAGGTTCGGGCCGCTGGAAAGCGTAAAACCCTGCTCCTACTTTGATGGGTTGGATTGGAGGAAACACAGCAACACGCTTTGCTCAAGCCCAACAAGGTGGCCTCGGGGAAAGCTGCTACGCGCATATAAGTGTGAGGGGGTCCGAATCCCTCTCTAGGTTACCTTGGGCCTCCTTTTATAGCTCAAGGGGTAACCACGGTGGCAAAACAGACATTATCTTATGATTATATGCTAACAATGCTATCATACCTAACTCTCGCACTTATGACAAAACTCCATAAATGCTACCTTTGGTGGCATGCGGGGGTGCATCCCCGGTAAGCTTATATCACCGCTTAGCCAACTTTGCTTATCATCTTGACACCCCTTTAAACGGGTGTCAAATGGGCATGATCTATCTTCCAGCAAAACGCCACGTGCTTAGTGAGAGCCACATATATAGCTGCTTAGGGTCTTGACACTGCTACCTCTTGAGCACTGCGGAGGTTTTCCCTTGAAGAGGAAAGGGTGATGCAGCATAGTAGCATAAGTATTTCCCTCAGTTTTTGAGAACCAAGGTATCAATCCAGTAGGAGGCCACACACGAGTCCCTCGCACCTACACAAACAAATAAATCCTCGCAACCAACGCAAAAAAGGAGTTGTCAATCCCTTCATGGCCATTTACGGGAGTGAGATCTGATAGATATGATAAGATAATATTTTTGGTATTTTTATGATAAAGATGCAAAGTAAAGAAAGCAAAATAAAGACGACGCTAGAAATAACTTGTTTACGGGAGATTAATATTATGGAAAATAGACCCGGGGGCCATAGGTTTCACTAATGGCTTCTCTCATGAGCATAAGTATTACGGTGGGAGAACAAATTACTATTGAGCAATTGACAGAATTGAGCATAGTTATGAGAATATCTAGGTATGATCATGTATATAAGCATCACGTCCGAGACAAGTAGACTACTTACGAGAGTGAGTAGAGGGATAGCCAGGCTAGGGATGCGAGTATGGTGGGGCCGTGAGGCCTGCCCGGCAGCACAGCCGGCCACGGGAGGCGGGAGCAGGCGGTTCCGTCGATGCTAGTTTGGGCGGATGGAGCAGGAAGATCAGAGACTGAAGAAGCATGATTGTCGTTAGATTGACATCTAACGGTCTGACGCTGGTAGAGTCGATTGTTGATTAAGTTTCTTTTTTTAGAAACTTTGTGTATGCATGAACTTAATAGGCCCACAAGTCAGCCTCCAAACCTGTGGCAGACAACATAGAGCACATTTGCTACCTTTTTTAATAATTTGCAGCCCAGTTGCTAATTCTTAAGTAATTTATTACAACGCATTTTCTGCCCAGGACCACGATCAAAAAGTTTAACCTTATTTTGCATATTACGGTGGAGTGCGAACTGTTGTAATCCCCAAATGATAAACATTTATTTTTTAAGAACTTATTGATTTGCCAAAAAAAATCATTTTGTTTTTGTAAGAAAATAAGACGTGGGACAATTGAGTTGGTTTAAGGGAAAACCAGTGGTAAAAAAATCAGCGTTGGGAGAATAAGGATGTAAATATGAAAAGGGAACTTTATGTATTTTCAATATAATGATATGTGTATATGAACTAGTAAAACTATAGGTAGCGATTAGAAAACGGAAGTAGGGCATGGCGTTTCAAGAGGAAAATAGAACTAGGCTGTGTGTTTGATTCAGTAAAAAAAACTGCCTGAGGATGTTCTAAGACAAAATATAACTAACGCTGGCGGGCTAGAGGCCAGTAGATACCTGCTGGATCTTTGTGCTCCGTTGTCGTCATGGGCTGGGGCTGTTAAAAACAAACCAAGCCTGGGCAGTGTACAACCCAGTTGAAACTTGCTCGACCTGAAAAAACAATATGCCTGCTCAATAAACAAGAGAATTCTGCAAGTACAGACTGAAAACTGGGATCCAGCAGGTATATTGTTTTTTCATCGTGATAATAAGTGCATGCACTTGTTTCAAAAAAATTGGAGAACTGGGAATTCGAAAGGCAGGTGCCTATACTACCCATCAAATAAAAATCAGGCGTCGAAACAAATGATTCAGCTTATATCCACGTCGACCCTCAGCATGATGGTTGGAAGCAAATGCCAAGTTCACACCGAAAGATCGTTAACAACAATACCAACTTGCAGAAGACCAGGTAGTACAAGTACCAATACCAAAATAACTTGTAATCTTTTTAGTCCTGGCCCTCTTGTTAAATCGGTAGAAAATGATCACGGAGGAATAGCTCCAGCTCCTTCTCTTGCTCCAGTCCCGAGGTGGTCTTGGTGCATCACCCAGTTGGTCCACTGCTGGTGAAGTTCTTGTTGGTGTGCAGTACCAGAACCTTTTTGCTGCCCTTCTAACGGTCGTTGACCATCACCAGCAAGGTATTGCCGGTCTTGTGCCACATCGCGTGCATGCCGCACTCCGACTGTATCTTGCGATGCGTCCATGAGCCCCTTTTGAACACCTTGGAGTTGCACTGGAAGAAATGCTTGCTTAGGCCACTCAATGTGATACCTACAGTATTGCCAAATACATGTTTCAGTGTACGTAGTTGGCATTTTCATAACATCTTTGGCATGTTGCAGTCACTTGTTTCACTTTTTATTAACTGTCAAATTGTAATTCCTTCACTAGGTCTGCGTCTAAAATGAAAAATAGAGCTAGAAACAAAGGAATATGTTTGTGCAAGTAGACGGCTGATCCGTGTCATACCTAGAAGTTTGTCAGGATGGGTGTAGCATATGTCGTTGATGAGGACATCAATACCATTGTTACACCCACAGCCCCTACTGCTACATATACTGGACCAATTACTAGAGCTCGCGCACGCCAATTAAATTATCAGGTACTTTCGTTTTTTGGTAATGATTCTAATGTTCATGAGAATATGATGCTGCCTAAATTGGATACATTTGTTTTGCTTACAAATGAAGGCCCTAGCTTGGAGAAGGATGGACATTGGAGCAACAACAAGCATGGAGATAATGCCATGCGCAAGAGGAACAAACGGAGTTACAAGTGATGATTTCAGGACTTTGAAGCCACCATAATGGATGCATGAAGCCTTGGACGAAATATACAAGATGCTACTTCATAAATGTCGTCCGAGGCTATTCTAGGTCTCGTCACCTTATTAGTGGGCCAGGCCCATGTAATTTCGAAATACTTAAGTATAGGCTGTTTTAGAGTCCGTATGTGTGGGGAAACAAGAGTTAGGGTTGATTTGGGACCCCTCCACCAAGGGCCACGAAATTCCCCCTCTTCCTCCATATATACAGCCCTTAGGGCACCGTTTAGACCTTGGGTTTTGTTTAGATTAAAAGTTCGCCATAGCTGCAACTTCGCGTGCCGTTTGTGTTCAACGACCGGACAAAGGCGTCACAGAACCCCACCTTGATCAATAAAGCTTTCATCTTATATTCGCAATATCCAGATTGCAATCTCAGTTTCTTGCTTGTTCTTCGTTTGCTCGCAGGAAACAGGCCCTCGTGGTCAGGTTGATCGTGCTCCGGCGTGGTCAATAACCCTCGGAAGTTGGTTTAGCGATTGCTAAGGCGCGACGTCTCAAGCGTTCGTGAGTCGGATCGTCAAGGTCGACTCCCACGAAGCGATAGCCACCATCTCATCGAAACATCGGGACACCTTTGCCTCTATCAAGTGGTATCAGATTTTCAGGTTGCTCGGTGAGATTTTACAGTTTTTCGTAGATTAGATCGAGTCTGTTCTTCATACCTAAAGTCCACGAAAAAGCCACAAAAAAAATTAGGGTTAGTTCATCATATCCGAACCAATCTGAGCCTTTGCATAATCTTTTTAGGGTTTTGCTTTGTTGAATTTGCGGTTGCATCGTCGTGTCTAGTTGCTGGTCTTAGCGTCTAGTCTTTTAGAGTTTGAGTTACGGTCATAAGTTGTCACGCCGCCACCGCACCATCACCATCGCCCGCCACCTACCACCACCGCTCGAATCCGTATCCATAGACCACCACCAATCCGTGTCCGTATACCACCACCGATCCATATCCATATACTACCACCGCTACCACCACCGCTGCCATATACCACCACCATATATCCACCACCAATCCGAGTTCCTTGCATATTAGGGTTGTTTCGAGATCCATCTAGTTTCCGATTCGTGTTTCCTTGCGGAGTAGGTTTGGAAAAAAAAAAAAAAAAAGTCTGAAACCACCCTCCGTTTAGGCCCAAAATTTTCCAAAAGCGTACTTGTCAAAAATTTTACGGCTATCCTATTTTAGGTGTTTCTAAGTGGATTGAGGCGATCGCCGTTATAGAAAGTTTTTTGACCCGTTTCAGTTTTTGGGTCGGGCAGTCAAAAAAAATTTTTTTTGGTCGAAAAGCGCCACACTTGATAGAGGCAAAGGTGTCCCGATGTTTCGATGAGATGGTGGCTATCGTTTACGTGGGAGTCGACCTTGACGATCCGACTACTGACGTCTTGAGGCGTCGCGCCTTAGCAATCGCTAAACCAACTTCCGAGGGTTATTGACCACGCCGAGCACGATCAACGACCACGAGGGCCTGTTTCCTGCGAGCAAGCGAAGAACAAGCAAGAAACTGAGATTGCAATCTGGATATTGCGAATATAAGATGAAAGCTTTATTGATCAAGGTGGGGTTACTGTGGCGCCTTTGTGCAGTCGTTGAACACAAACGAAATGCACGCGAAGTTGCAGCTATGGCGAACTTTTAATCTAAACAAAACCCAAGGTCTAAACGGTGCCCTAAGGGCTGTATATATGGAGGAAGAGGGGGAATTTCGTGGCCCTTGGTGGAGGGGTCCAAATCAACCCTAACTCTTGTTTCCCACACATACGGACTCTAAAAACAGCCTATACTTAAGTATTTCGAAATTACATGGGCCTGGCCCACTAATAAGGTGACGAGCACCTAGAATAGCCTCGGGACGACATTTATGAAGTAGCATCTTGTATATTTCTTCCAAGGCTTCATGCATCCATTATGGTGGCTTCAAAGTCCTGAAATCATCACTTGTAACTCCGTTCTTGTTCCCCTTGCGCATGGCATTATCTCCATGCTTGTTGTTGCTCCAATGTCCATCCTTCTCAAGCTAGGGCCTTCATTTGTAAGCAAAACAAATGTATCCAATTTAGGCAGCATCATATTCTCATGAACATTAGAATCATTACCAAAAAACGAAAGTACCTGATAATTTAATTGGCGTGCGCGAGCTCTAGTAATTGGTCCAGTATATGTAGCAGTAGGGGCTGTGGGTGTAACAATGGTATTGATGTCCTCATCAGTCGTGCTCGCTGTCGATGGTTGGTATGAACAAATCGATGAGAGGGTGAGATCTCACGCTGTCAGCACTCACTTTGGCCTCAAGGTGCTCAATCAGCTCCTGGTCCGTGGGATCGAACTTGACGCTAGCCGGCAGCACCGACAAATCCTTCTTGGACGTACATCGGTTAATTCCAGTTATATGGTACTCAATGTATGATCAATCGACTATTTTAAGTGAATGATGAACGATTTTGACAGATAAGTGGTACTCCAAATATGAAGTCCATAATACTCGAACACACCGCCGGGACTCTTGTTTCACCTCACGCGCAGCATGTTGTCACGTCAATTCAATGTGAGGACACGATGAATAATTTAACCGACGTATACTAGTACTGCTACTGTACTACTTACTAGTCGTATTTAGTGTCACATTTTAACCATAGGTTTAACTAACAAAATGTCAATGCATGCCACTGAAAATTATACCATTGGAAACTATGTTCAAATACGAATTGAACGATATAATTTTTGTGACTTGCATTAACATTTAGTTACTGAAATTTATGGTCAAAATTTGACACAAATTACGAAGGAGACCAAAAAACCAGGAGGGAGGTAGTAGTACGAGTAGCGCAATATACGGTATAGAGGACTAGTACAAATTTACAATTGGAGTAAGAAGTTACAAGGTTGTGCGATAGACTTTGTAGGCTACATGAGTAATACAAAATATAATTTCCATTGGACAACACTTTCACCAACAAGTACGCACTGGAAGCCTAATTGATATATATATATATATATATATATATATATATATATATATATATATATATATATATATATATATATATATATATATATGACTTCGTAATTCTTTCTTAAAGCCACGCGGCAGATATATATATATGACTTCTACACAGCATCTCCATCATCATTATCAGTACATCCTACGCAGGTGAGTTAGGATGCACTTGATCTATACTACTATTAAACAATCAGACTAATTCTTTCTTAAAGCCACGCGGCAGATGTACACAGTTTGATTAGCACCGTATGATTAGGCCCACTAAACTTAATCTAACAGCTAGCCTTAATCTAATATGTTCTCCCGTGTGCGCTTAGTAATTTAAGCTGGCTGACCATGCTTCACCGAATCACCTTAGATGAATATAGGAAGCTTCGCCACACACCAACTCAATCCCTACAATCACGCAAAGAGTAGAAGAAAAAAGGAAAGTGATCTCAATCGGAGCCCCGTGCTCACTTAATGCCCCGCGAGGCCGCCTGCCCTGGCCACCGGACGAGTGTCGGACACCTACGCCACATGCGCCGCCGCCTGACCCTCCTCCGCCACTACAGAACCGATGAGTGCGCCGGCAGCACCTCCCATCCCCTGCTATCATCTTCCCTATCCCAAGACCGATGAGGTGGAGCTAACGTCTCCCTCCTTCACCAACACCGACGATGAGCTAAGACGGCGCCCTCTCGCCAGGAACGCCCTTGACCTGGACGGTACCAGCGAGCCCGTAGCCCTCCTCCCCAGGTCACCGGATCCAGCCAAGATCCGCCCGGTTCTCCCACATCGGCCACCATGGTCGTCCTCCTCTTCACCCAAGGTTAGTCCATAAGCACCATGTGCATTAGAAGGTTTGAGCCGGCGATTCAGCTTGCGGCAAGCCCTAGTCTTTGATCTGGTTTGTTGTTCATCTTAGGTGATTTTTTCTCTGGAAAATATTTTTTTCTTGCGTCTCATCTTCGGTAATTTGGATGGCCCCATCTCTCATGAATACAACGAGCCATGCACACTAGGCGGAGCAAACAGATCCAGCCACGTGGGTGGCAGTGGCAGCAGCGGGACCGAGGAAGAGACCCGCGTCCGGTAGTCTGAACCATGCTGATGGCCGCGGCGGAGACGACCCATGCCCGCTGAACTGCTCCTCAACTACGACCTGCCCCCTCAGTGAAACTATAGAGACTTTTCCCGAACATATTGGAGATCGACAAGAATGGAGGAGAAACTGATCATGAGCAATGGAGGCCTGACGGCGCTGCTCGTGTTGGACTCAGCGGTGCTCTCCGTGCACCGCCGATGGGTGATGGTGCTCGAGACCGACAACTCTTTGGTCAGAGCCACCAGCGGCCGGCTGAGTAGAGACACTGGCGCGGTCAAGGTACATCTCATCCCTCTCTCCCTGCCTCCCTCCCTCGCTCTACCGGCCTCGGTGGGGTCTCCATTAGCCCGTGACCATGGACTAGCGGTGAACTGGGGAGTCCGTCCGTGGGAAACAGGGAGCACTGGTGCTCTGCTGGCGAACGCTTGTTGTGGGGACATGGAGATCTTCTACAATGGGGAATGGAGAGAGCTTTGGTAGATAGACCTGTTCTCTCTGGATGCGAACAAAATTTCATCTCTCTTGGATTTTTGTGTGTGTCAGATAGTAGAGAGGATCACTGCTGGTGAGAGGATTCTTATCACTACCAGCAGATCAAGCCTTCCCATGAGTTTTTTGCCAAGGGTTTACATGGAGAGAAGTGGAGGTTCTGCCATTATTAGAGGTGAGATTAGTGTTGTTGTACTCCTTGATCAGGAGTATGGTATGCAACACTATATTTTGATGTATACTACAATATTATTTTGTTGTTTGTAAACATTATTTCCATCTAATATTTTTTTAGAGATAGAGAATATTATTTTGTATGCTTTTAAACTAAGCACAAAAATAAGACATATTCTGCGTCAAGGATATGAATTATAATATGTAAAGGTTAGTTAAAAAGTATGCACATAAAATGCTATTCTTTTTCAGTTGGCAACGTTGCATATAGAATTTGAATCTTAATTATTGGAATTTCTTGTTCCATGTTGGAAGTTCCTGAAGAGCTTAAAATAATCCATTTTGTATGGGACTTGTCAATCCACCTATACCAAATAAGATTGTTTCCGGAGCCTGACGGCTAAAATGCATTGTTTTTTTAGATTTTCACCTTTGGGTAAGCATGACTTGGTGATTAAAACGTTTCTTAGAAAATGAACTCATAATGAGAAGTTATGTTCTAATTAAGATGGACTAAGGGTTGTGCCTTTTTAATTATTCAACATGAATATATAGAAGGTTGGTTCAGTGATCATCTGTGAACTAAAATTATACTCTTTTGTTCAGGTAAGATGGGAGGATGGCACAGACTGTACTACCAAATTAGACTTTCTCCATGGGAGATCAAGATTGTTGGTGGTTCAATCTCTACTGCTTGGTGTCTGGCACTATCAATGACCTGCAGACACAAACAGTGTTGTAACCTTTCCTTTATTATTCCAGGACCACCCAAGTTAATGGTTCTATGTCTAATGTAGATTATATATGTATGAACCCTGTCTCTGGCAGCATTAATGACTTGCAGACACAAACATTCATATACTTCTATGTGTAAAATTAAACCAATTGTGATTAGTATAGATTGTTGAATTGTTCCTTAGACCGGCATGGTTATAATTGACATTTTTCTACGTGTTAAGATTGATGTTGATTTGTGAATATTGTGTTATTATCATGTATGTATGACATCAGCTTGTTCTTATAAACCAGATATTATTGGATGCCATTTTCCCGGTTTGTTTTTGGGAAAATTTGTGGTTCACCATCTAAGAACAATGAACAATCATATTAGGATTATCCTTGCGATAGTGTATGGCCCTTAATCAATTATACTGTTGATAAAGTTCAATGTTTGGGACTCATTTAGTATGTTCCTACTATCCTTTTTTGTCCCTTTGTTCCAAGTTTGTGTCTCTACCATGTCCATATGTCAAATGCTTAATTGTATCACAAGTCCTGAAGTTTGCATTATAAAATAGACATTCTGGATTTTTTATTCCATTTATTTACTATACACAGACCAAATAGCTTATGCCCTCTATGGAGAAGTTAATCCAGTATGTTTTTATTTTATTCCTTGCTAATGGTTGGTAGAAGTTCACACAGTTAAACCTACGGCGTCGGCTTTTGGAGATCTGCCCCCTACCGAACTGAACTAAGAGCGCTTTAAATTATTGAAGTCCAGGTAGAAGGAGATAATCTTTCTACAACTACATTAGTACTAGTACCGACATACATTAAATGGAAAGTAGCTAATGTAAAATTTATTTTCGAATGGCCCATTCACATAATACGAACATGCATGGTCTGGTCTGCGGATTATGAAGTAAGGAGTTTATCTGGGTTTTTTTCTTGTAAGGAGTTTGTAGAAACTCATCCAGTCGACTGCTTTTGTCGTGTAACATACACATACTACAATGAATTTTTTCTAAAAAAATCATCTTATTATGAAGGGGGGATTTCCTTTGTACGGTTATTCGTTCGTTGCACGTGCACACTTACTAGTCCCAGAAAGGTATCTATCCTTCAAACCAGAGGAGTGCTTCAAACTAACAACAATACATAATATCCAACAAAAGAGGGTCATGCTATAGCATCAGGATACTCAGTCTAGATATCAGTACGAATCAAGTTTTGCATATTTGCTGTTGGCATGAACCACATCGCCGCATGTCGGGTTTGCAAACGCCATCCATCTCATGGAAGCTTGATGCCTTTCACACACTGAAGATTATCTGGCAACAAGCTGTGTCGATGAATCTCTGGATATGGTGATTCATGGAACCCATGGTATGATGTGTAAACACAGTTCCCCCTGGCGAATGGAAGTTGCATAGCACGGTAATCATCACCGGTGATATGATTGATGATTGGTTGGATGATCGGATAATTGAGCCCGAGGAACATGGAGTGGTTGCCGAGGCTGTAATCCAGTTGAATACGCCTGGCCCAACCGAGCTGGGATCTTTCTCGAACACGAAGCAGCCATAGCCATCAATGTCACGAACGCCCCAGGCATTGTACTGCATGTGGTTTGATGTAATGGTTTGGTCAATTTGGTACGTGCGAATGAGCATCAAATGACCACCGTCAGCTGAACGAGCGATAAACCACCACCCATCGACTGGTATGATTTCAGGTCCTGGAATCATGAAGGCCAGGGCATTTGCGTCTGCTGCAACAAATCTAATTGGAGACCAAAAGGACAAAAATATACAATCATGTTCAGAGTATGTGTGGAATTAAGATTATTATAACAATAACACATATCATAGACAGAGAATTGCAATGTCGTGGTCATAATCATACCCCAAGTTTTAAAAAACCCAATGGCCTTAATTTTCTAGCAATATGTCATGGTTCAAACATCATGTAACAGTGAGAGGAAAACAGCTATCACAGGGCCTACTCATATTCTACCATAGCACTTACTACTGTTCTCATATCAACACTAAGCAATAACATGTGTTGTTATAAAAAGCTTAGAAATGAGAGTAACATATAGCAATCATGAGGTTATACTCATAATATCTATTCTAACAATCATTAGATGCCAATTGTTCTCATATCACCTCTAACAATAACATATGTGGTCATAAAAATCTAGGAAATGGGAGGAACATATAGCAATGATGTGGTTATAGACATACTATCTATTCTAAATTTGTAGCAATCAACAGGCAGTCGTATTCATAATGTAAAGATGAGATGAGATAGAACAATTACACGACGATAGATTCCACGAGTATAGGCAGCCAATCTATGCGTCGAGCGCGTAAACGATGCCATCGTGCACTATAGCATCAGACAGAAATGTTGGCTGAACAGGATTGACGATGAGCCATAACCATGAATGGCGACCGGATTCCAGATAGACTAATCCCATGTTGAACAAGGCAATGAGCTTGTAATCCATGTAGTCTTCTGATGGTGTGGGCACTTCGAAGATTACAACCTTCAGCAAACAGAGGTCGAGCCAAAAGCTCGACGCGTCTCGTGCGTAGTAGGCAGGAGTGTTCGACGGGCGGCAAGGCTCGATGGCGGCGGTATCCAATGATGGAAGGGTGATCTCTCGCTGGGTGTAGATATCCACAAGACGCCATGGACTACTGGATTTGTGGATGAGGATGATCCAGTTGGCCTTCTTGCCCGCCCAGTACTGGCCGCGCATGAAGGACAGTTGGACGGTTAGTGGTAGCATGTCGAGGGGCACCACGACAACCTCCGTAGGATCGTCAAGTCGATGTCTAGGCCACCTACGAGGATCGGGCATCAGCAAGCAGGGTGTCTTGAAAAGGGCCAACCGGTTGCAGACGAGTAGATGGTACAAAGACACTGAGCATGCGGCCAGACGGACGGTGCTGAGCAGGTCCATACGATTATAGGTCTACTCCAAGAGAACATCGGGGAGGGAATTCCAATCGTGGTTGTGCATGTCAGTCGGTTCTGCCATAGGGTTTTTTAGGGCGCTGAGTGATTGGGGCTTTCGATGCCTGCGAGCCAGCGGGGAAGTGGATTCGGGCGGGCGAGCGAAGAAGATGGCGTGTGTGGTCGAGCAGTGAGCGGGGGAAGATGGTACGCGCGAGCTACCAAGGAAGATGGCGCGGGCAGGCGAGCAGAGAGAAGGGAGAAATGGTGTGCGGCCGATGATGGGGAAGAGAGGAGGAAGAATAAGAGAGGAGGAAGAAGAGTGAAAGACGGGGAAGAAAGTGCCTTAAATCTCAATTCTACTAGTACTACTACCAGGATATACTGTCCTTCGGAGTGTAAATAGTTACGCGGATGACATGTGGGTCTCCCTCAAGAGGGCCCACACGTCAGTTAATGGAGGAGAGAGGAGCGTAGGCGTATTTGCGGAAGCGTGCTGCACTGGCAAACATGATGGCAGTACTGGGTAAGGTTGATATAGTAACACCAACATGATGGTTCAGCTTATTAATTAAGTGTCCCATGTGCTGCAGCGTGTATTGTCACTTCACTGTGAAGACTAGTTGAATAGTTCTCTATCACCGAGATGGGGAATAATGGGTCGCAAAGACTTCCTATCTACAGTATCCAAATGCCTCTATGCTCATCCTGTCCAACAAGATGAAACATTGGCCAAGGCACCCGGCGCCAATAATGTAGGAGTACTAGTACTACCTCCTTTCCGGTTTATAGGGCTCAATTCAAAAATCTCATCAACCAAGGTAGATGGTGAGTGGTGGAATATTTTTTGTATTTTGCAAAAACACTCAATTAATGCACTCGTTTTCCTCAAAAAATTATGTTTACCAATGCATTAATTTTGTGTCAAACTTTGACCATCTACTACCAACGTCCAGGTGAATAAGTCATCTTTGGTTGTGCACCATGACCAAGGAGGGAAAAACAAGAGAACTTAATGTTTATTTGCCAATTAATAGCATTGCATGCAATGAACTAACCACTTCATGTCGTGTTTGGTAGTCTCGAGTCATTGAAAACATGCACGCCCACATCTCTTATTGGTTGATATGTCAAGAAACGAGGTGGGAGTTAATGCACCGCGCCTAAGTGTTTTGGGATTATGTGGTTTTCGTAAAGTGACTTATACACCTAGATGGAGGAAATATTTAACTAATAAAATTTTAATGCATTTCACCAAAAATAATATCACTAGATTTGTATTTGAACATAGTTTTTAATGGTATAGTTTTTTATGACATGCATTGACACTTTGTTAGTTAAATTTACGGTCAAAATTGTACACTAAGTACAAAGGGGACTATTAAACCAGCACAGAGGTTTATTGTAACACCCAATATGCGACCATACTCCATACGTGTCGAGGCACGACTTGGGGTATAAGCGCATATTGGTATGGTCGCAAGAGTGGTTGTATCTTTTCTCATATCATGTACTGAATAGATAGAATATGAGCTTTGGCTTACAAGCGCCACAATGTCACACAATATCATCAAGTTACACAATCATTCAAGATGAACACAGAGTCCGGCTACGGACGAAATCAAACGAATAAAAGACAACCACCCATGCTAAGTCCCGATCGACCCTACCGGGAACCACTATTGATCATCCAGAAAGGAAACATTGTAACGGCTAAGGTCTTCATCGAACTCCCACTTGAGCTCAGTGGCATCACCTGCATCAGTCTCATCGGTACCTACAACTGTGTTTGTTGTATCTGGTGAGCCACGAGGACTCAGCAATCTCAAAACCCGCGATAGCAAGACTATTTAAGCTCATAGGAAAAGTATGGGTATATGGTGGAGTTGCAGCAAGCACAAAGCATTTTATGGTGGCTAGCTTACGAATACAAGAATAGGATGAGAAACTACGCCACGGTCGCAAAGTAGTAATGATCAAGAAGTGATCCTGAACTACTTACGTTCAAACATAACCCCACTGTGTTCACTTCCCGAACCTCGTCAAAAAGAGACCATCACGGTTACACACGCGGTTGGCGCATTTTCATTAAGTCAACTGTCAAGTTCTCCACAACCGGATATTAAAACTCTCATCTGCCACATAACCGCGGGCACGGCTCTAGAAATTTTATACCCTGCAGGGGTGTTCCAACTTAGCCCATGACAAGCTCACGATCCGCGGAGACAATCCTCCATTGCGGGACCCTCCGATAAGACTCGGAATCCCGGTGCACAAGACATTTCGACAATGGTAAAACAAGTCCAGCATGACCTCCCGGCGTGCCGACACCCTGATAATAGCCGCGCGTATCTCGTTTCAGGCCACGTCCGGATGAGCATAGCGTACAACGACTGACACTCGAGTTGGCCCGGGGGGAGCCACACAGGACTCTAGTTTGGACCAGCACTCATGAGGAGCACTGGCCCGGGGGGGGGGTGTTGATTAAGTATCCTAGGGTAATTTACTCCCTATGCAAGTTCTAGTTGTTATTAGGCAAAAGGTAAAACCAAAGTTGGGCCTTGCTGGAGGAGTTTTATTCAAAGCGAATTGTCAAGAGGGGCCCATAAACCCTCACCGTGTTTGGGATGCAAAATCAAGGAACATAACACCGCTAAGACGGAAACTAGGGCGGCAAGAGTGGAACAAAACACCGAGCAAAAGGCCAAGCCTTCCACCCTTTACCAAGTATATAGATGCATTAATTAAAAATAAAATATATTGTGGTATCCCAACATATCCATGTTCCAACATGGAACAACCCGCACTGCACCTGCAACTAGCAACACTATAAGAGGGGCTAAGCAAAAGCGGTAACATAGCCAAACAACGGCTTGCTAGGAAGGTGGGTTAGAGGCTTAACATGGCAATATGGGAGGCTTGATAAACAACTGGTAGGTAGCACGACGTAGCGATAGAACGAACAACCAGCAAGCAAAGATAGAAGTGATATCGGGGGTAATGATCATCTTGCCTGCAATGTTTTCAGAGGTATCGAATCCTTGCTCCTCGTGAACATACTCGAGAGGGTTCTCGTTCACGAATTTGTCTCCCGGAACTACCCAAAGAAAAGACAAGCATACAATGAACAACCACTCATGACAAGAACATGTTCTACATGCATTACTAACGAGGATGCATAATAACAACGGTATGCACGGAGTTACAGACCTTTTGGATGAAAGGGCACGCCAACGAGAAGGAAACGGTGGCTTCATGAAGGATATGGGCAGAATCTTGGTAGGCCAAGCATGCCACTGGAAAGATTGAAAGATTTCGGTTGAAATCGATATGAAGATCACCGGAAATGGACGAACGGTTTGCAAATGACGAGCAAAACAAGATGCATTATAATATGTGGAAAACAACAACATGATAACTTAGACGCATAGTTTAAATATGCTACATCACCCAAACATGAAAACAAAAGACATGGCAGTGAAGTACAGGTGAAGCTCTACAAATCATGAACACTGAGCTACTGCTAGAAACCCTTTGAACATGACTAAAATAACATGGAAAAGATGCAAATGACAACAGTTAAACAGACTTTTCACAAATTCAGTGATCATGACAGAAACAGCATTAGAAAAGATGATAGCATCAATGCAAACAATGTTTAGAGCTAGTAAACTACATGTTACGGGAACCTATAATGGCGAACTTGAGCATGGCATGCTAGTACTAAATGCAAGTAACAAAACTCCCTTACTGAACTTGATCCAAAGATCCACAGAAAAGATGATAGCATCAATGCAAACATGGCAAGTGATATGAACAGATTTCAGACTTAGTAAAATTACATGGCATGGCAAAACATATTCATGTAGGCATGTTTGCAAGCTTGTGGCACTCATCACATTGCACTTCATGGCATGTAATAAAATTTATCATGTATTATGCATGATGAAGAGCATGTTCATGTGCAAAACTACCCCATATCACATCTGAATTTAATCACACATATATGACAAATCAGCAATATGATGTAAAAATGACATGTTCATGAATTTGCTCAAATGTAGAAACTAATGCAACCACTGAATTGGTGGGATTTTTCTACCCCAAAAACATATATAATATGTCTAGGTTGCAGTAGAAAAATCCCCACAATTATGCAAAACAATAGCTTGCCTAAATTGGAATATGCAGAAATGTCATTTTCCTGATTTGGAAACGTCCAAAAATGGACTTGCCCGATTTGGAAAGATGCTCTATGCCAGAAATGGAATATCACTGGAATTAAAACAAAAGGAAAAGGAAAAAGGGAGAGGGGATGACAGGTGGGTCCTGGTCCTCTGTGTGGTTGAGCAGTGGGTCCAGCTTGGGTGTGTGGCTGACTGGTGGGGCCCGCGGGGTCCCACACGGCGCCTGAGCAGAGGAAACAGGGGAGGGCGCCGGCGACATGCAGAGCGCGACGGAGGCCTCGCCAGAGTAGCTCCGTTGGCCCTTATGCGCACGGCGGAGGGGCGCATTGGGTCGCCATAGGATCCCGCACCCACGGGTGTTGCAAAAAGCACCGGACAACGACGGAGGTGTCGACGGCGACGTGCTACAGAGGCTGCGCGGCGAGGATGGACGCGAAGACGCGGGGGAGCTAGACGGGCGGCAGCGAGCATGGATCGGGCGACTGCGACGCGGGGGACACGCCGGACATGCTAACTGCGGCGAGCAAGGTCAGGGTCCTCACTGGAGACGAGGCCCGACGACGGCGTGTTCGGGCTGAGATGGTGGCCTCTCTTAGGGCATGCAAACGAGGGGGAAAGAGAGATGGGGAGGATCAGGAGCTCACCACGAGCTCAGTGGTGGGCTCGGTTTGTGGAGAGATAGACGGAGTCAGCGACGATGGCGGATGAACGGCTACGACCACCGGAGTTGAAGACGAGGAAGACGACGCTGCAGCTGGGCGTCCTAGGCCTCCGTAGTCGATGTTGGGGACGGAGTTGATATCGAGGAGGAAGAGGGACACGGTCGGCAAGGCGGAGGGCGTCGGTGAGCATGTCGGCGACGAGCTCGTGCACGTCGATGCGCTCAGGACAGCGGTGGCGCGATGGTTCTGGTGGTTCTACGGGGCTGGCGGCGGCGGGGAGAGGGAGAGGGAATCCTAGAGGGTTCAAGGGACAAAGAGAGGGAACCTCATAGGGCGAGCGGGGCGAGGTCGCGTGCACTCGGCACGGGGTGCCCATGGCACCGGTGAGAGCTGGACGAAAAGGTGGGTTGGAGTCTATAGGGACTCGGTGACGAGCGGGGCCGCCTGGGCCACGTGTCGGCAAGGCAGCAAGGGTGCGTGCGCGCGCGGTCGAGAAAAGGCAGGGAGGAGGAGGCTGCGGGGCTGGCGCTAGCTGGGCCGACCTGGTGGCCGATGCCCAGGTGGCTGCTGCTGCTGCTGCTGCTGCTGCTCTCTTCCTTTTTAATTTTATTCAAACAGAAAATAAACAAGAAAAGCACAGAGAGCTAGGAGAGGGGTGTGAGAGATACGAAAATATCCCCATGACCCTGGATTATTGCACTATTTGAATAAATTGAGTTGGGCATTTTTAGAGGGAGTAAAATAATTCAAGTTTGAATTAATTCCAAACTTGAGCCATTTTAAAACCTAACCAAAACAACTCCAAAAGAGCTAAAATTTGGCAGAGAGGTTTAGGACATGGTGCTAGAATTTTGAGGAAAAGTTGGACATTTATGGAGGAGGGCAAGATGGCACTTGCCAAATGAAAGAAAGATAAGGAGGGGAGAGGTGATGCAAAGAGGTGGTCATGAATGGATCACACATGGGTCAAGCAATAATATAACATGCATGAAACACACAATGCACATGATGAGGAAGAGAATGCAAGATGACAAGCACCACACAACATTGATATGAATATGATGCAAACATGTGATGGCAAAAGGGATATGACAAGAAATGATAATACAATGCAATATGAAACAAGGCAAAACCCCAAAATAAAACCAACAAGGAGGAAACCACTTGGGATTGATCATGACAAGGTTGGATACATTGCCAAATATGGAAGTTTTACAAATGGGGTGTTACAACTCTCCTCCACTACAAGAGGATCTCGTCCCTAGATCTAGGGCTAAAAGAACTCCGAATATTCGGAACGGAGGTGATCCTCGCGCTCCCAAGTAGCTTCTCGGTCGGAATAGTGAGACCACTTAACTTTGAGGAATTTGATTGACTTGTTCCGAGTTTTTCGCTCGGTTTCTTCAAGAATGGCAACGGGATGCTTATGATAAGACAAGTCTTCTTGGAGGTCAATTTCTTCGAAGTTGATAGTGAGCTCAGGCGTCTTGAAGCACTTGCAAAGTTGTGACACGTGAAACACATCGTGCACATTTGAGAAGTTGGACGGAAGCTCGAGCTGATAAGCAAGGTCGCCTCTTTTGCCAAAGATCTTGAAGGGACCCACGTATCTCGGGGCAAGCTTCCCTTTGATACCGAAGCGTCGAGTGCCTTTCATGGGAGAGACGCGTAGATAGACATGGTCTCCGATCTCGAAAGCCAAGTCACGGTTCTTGCTATCTTAGTAACTCTTCTGGCGCGATTGCGCGTCTTTGAGATTTTCACGGATGACTTTGCACATTTCTTCAGCTTCTGTGATTAATTCATTGCCAAGAAGTTGGCGTTCACCAGTCTCGGACCAGTTGAGAGCAGTACGACACTTTCTGCCATTTAGAATTTTGAAGGGTGCCTTGCCCGAACTTGCTTGGTAGCTGTTGTTGTGGGAGAACTCGGCATATGGGAGGCAATCTTCCCACTTCATACCGAAAGAGATGATGTACGGGGCTAACCCGGTGTAGGTCGATCTTTCCCGTTTGGAGTGGGATCCCTCGAAGGACACGAAGAACACGGGGAAGAACAGAGAGAAATCACGAGGGGAAACACTCAAGAACAAGTCCAATCACACATCCTCTAGACAATCAAACACACAAGATCCACAAGGTACATGAACAACAAAGGGAAAGATACAAGGTAGCGTTCATCTCAAATCCAAGAGGAGATGAGGTCTTGACGATATCCTAGACGGATCTTCCCATGAGGGGGTCTTGATGATATCCCGCAGGATCTTCTCCTAGATGGAGGTCTTGGCCTCCAATGGAGTATGGTCTCTCTCTCTCTCTCTCTCAAGAGTAGAGATAGGTAGGAGCAAAGCTCACATACAAATGAGCTATCATATTTGCTAACCCTAGAAAGGAGGTGGACGTGGTCTATTTATAGTCTAAGCCACGAAGGGGTAAGTGGGAGAGGGATACAAGGTCAAGGCCAGCTGCTCTCACAAGCAGCAGGCGGTAGTACCGGACACATGAGCGGTAGTACCGCTTGGAGGGTCTGAGCGGTAGTACCGCTTGCTTTGGGCGGTAGTACCGCCCTTTCTGGACTGGGCAGGTCCTTCTTCTTCCGTCTTCACTTCCAGGCTTCCCTCGCAGATGGTGTAGTGGTTCCTTGGCGCTTGCACTCCTCCTCGACATCCGTGAAGCTCCAACAATACCTATGCATGCACACGGGAGAAGTTTCAAGTAGTATACCATCCTCGAAGGGGTCAAGTGAACACGTGTAAAGGAGAAGATTCACCTTTATGTATGAGAAGTAGAGGTCGCACGTGTCACTTGCCAAACGGACTCTTGACATGGTGATGACCGTAGGATGCTCCGCATCATCCCCTCCCCCCTTGGAAAAGATCCGACCTCGGATCGAAAACCAAATCGCCATGGGAAAGAGATGGCATCACCGTGTAGGAGTGGTCAATCACCAAGTTCTTGTCATCTTGAAGCTCGAAATGGGCACTCTCCAATGTCGCACCATCTTGTGATTCCTTCAAAAGGAGCAAATAGAACAAACACTTCGAAAAACAAATGTGTTTAGCGTTAGTGCAAAACCAAGCATTCAGGTGGTGATTCACCAAACAAGTGTCGTCATCAAGCATAGCATATGGTGTGACAAAGGATTGTAACAAGGCATGTAAGCATATCAATCGAGCACAAGCAAAGATATCATGGGGACAAGTATGCAAATGTGAGGTAGAGATGCAAATATGTGTGAGAAGAGAATAAGCATCTACCTCGAGGTCATAGCAAGCATTCACAAATTGCTCAATGAAAGGTCTATGGTAGGTATAGGAAAGATTCACAACACCAAATAAAATGAAGTGTCTAAACACATGGGTCAAGTGCAATACAATCCAAGCATAACGTGCATAGGGTGTAGTGAATATAGTGTGGCACTCAACACAATAGAAAGAGCAAATGTTCACCATGTGTGAGGCAGTCAAGTCAAGCATGAGACAAGCAATGGGACATGGCATATGTGAAGAAATGAAATTGGTGCAACCAAGCATATCATAGGGGCAAGTAATCCAAGAATTGGATGCAACACACAAGGCATATATATCATGATGCATGGGAATGTGATAATGGCATGTCAAAGCAAGATCTCTAGCAAGTGCGCAATCAAGTGATCCAAGATGACCAATAAGTCTCACGGTGCAAGAAACACAAGTAGTATGATCCACAATATCCATGCTCATGGTTTGGGAGTTCTCAAAAGAGAAGGATATCACCTTGAAAGCATGTCCTTGTGCATTCTTCACAATGTCGAGACACAAGCAACTGCGATGTAGAATCGTCGTGGTAGAAGGTGGCTCGCTCTCAAGAGCTTGAATGGTCAACTCACGTGAAGTGGAAGTCGACACGAAGTCCAAGTATCCTACACATGCACAAAACAAAACAAAGAAAGTATGCGCATGGTAGACAAACACATCATCCATCATGATGGTTCTCATCTTTTGCACATAACCATTAGAAGCACAAGTGCATGAATAATATGATGTAACAATGGCGATATTCATGGCACTAGGTATATGGTGCAAAGAAGTAAGGCAAGCATGCTTCACAAGAATTATATCAAAATCTCCGAATATATGCGAGAATGCTATGGGGGCAATCTCATGAGCAAGATTAATAGCATTGTTGCACTCCATACATGGCAAGTCATTTAGCATGGGAGAGGCAACACATGGAGATATATGACAAGAAGCAATATCAATCATGTGCAAAGCATATAGATGGTTGTCATCAACCGCATGAGATGAGCAAGTATGAATCATGGGTGACGCAACATGAGCAAGCATAGAGATCAAGTCGTGCAAACTAGTGGAGCGAAGATACAACACTAGAGTAAATCATGGCAATCATGTCATGTGCGCAAATACTAGGCATAGACAATGCACATGACATATCGCAAGCACGGATACAAAGCAAGATGAAAGTATCATCATAGGAATGGGTCATGAATAGAACATGACAATAACAAGTGATATCTCCACCAAGCTTGCAAATACACATACAAGTACTAGAATCAATCATCATGTATAATGCAAAGCATGGGTCACAAATGCATGGCAAAGGCATAGGAATGGGCATATCATGCAAAGTGAACATGGCAATATGGGCAAAGGATATATAATGGAGAACAACCCATAGCCAAGTGAGGGCCATGTAGAAGAAATGCGTGAAGTCTTTGCGCGAAGAGAGCGGTGGGAAAAACAATCCATGGGATCCCAAGTCCTCATTGCTCTCTAGAGCTCGTTTTGTCAACTCGTGGGATTGCGAGGTTGATAAGTATGTTGGAGATATGCCCTAGAGGCAATCATGTATGATGATATTTCCTATGTGTTTATGAATAAAGATAGTCCTTGGACATTATCAATGATGTGTATCGGCAAAGCACGTGACTTGTTTGTGGGACTATGCATTGTATGATGACTGTCCTAAAAGGTCCCTAGTCGAAAGGGCCGTGTGGACGCAAGAGCCGACTAGACTAGCATATGACACGGTCGATGGCTCGGTCTCACTAGCCATGGAGCATTGGATGCTAACCGGATAATATGGACTTGGAAAGGTCTGGTCGGATTCGACATAGTCGGATCCGAAGTCGAGATAAGGTCCAGTCGGACAGACCCAACTATGAGGCAGCGATATGTCATCTGTGAGTCTCTAGTACAACATACGTTCTATGTCCTAAGACCTGAGGTGACGCATGTACTCGAGATGGTGATAGACTTGCTTTGGGCCGACCAAACGCTACTCCGTGGATCGGGTAGTTACAAAGGTAGGTTTCGGTTTGTCCATCCCATCTTTGCGAGACATGGTCGAGCAAGATGGGATTGCCCTCCGATCGGAGAGATATACTCTGGGCCCCTCGTGTGATCGACCAGAATAGCATGGCCATGCGACAAGGATTATGAGATAATCCGGATAGTGGTCGGTATCTTTGGAGCGAGAAAGAGGTCGGGCTAGCACAAGGATGACAGTCTCGCCTTGAGCCCGACAACATATATCGGCGGCAAAAGGAATGGAAGTATGATGTACTGAGTTCGCCTAACCAGCTTCATCGCTCGCTTGGTGGTCGGCACGCCTTGCTAGAGGCCGCTACCAACCCGTCTGGTCGGAGGTGATCGAGCAGTGACCAAGTCGACTTGAACCTAAGGGGTCGCGCGCTTAAGGGAAGGAACCTATGAGGTCAGTTCGTAGAACACTGGTCGGATATGATCCGAACTGGACTAGGAACGTGACCGAGTAGACTTTGGGCTTTAGGGTCCGTGCGAGGCCCAAGTGTTGAGCTCGCGACGGACGCCTATATAAAGTGGAGGTGCGACACACTCAAAGAGAGAGAGAACGCTTCGGCCTCAGGAGGCAGATCGCTTTTTGGCCTCAGGAGGCAGATCGCTTCGGCCTCAGGAGCCACCTCCACTTGCCGCCGACTGTGTGATCGGACCTAGCAGTCCGCCGCTCGGTGTTCCTCCCGCACGCGCGGATACCGTTAGAGGTGGTGCACTTGCGCCGCTCCTGCGAACTCGTACGTGGGATCGGACGACAGGCCGCTCGAGGGAGATCGAACGAGGAGGAGACGATCCACACGGACGCGCTGCCCCAACTCTTCTTCCGCTGCACGGCACTGCGCGTCTAGTGGTAACGAACTGTGATCCATCTCCCGTAGCGTGTTCTGGATGTTCTGCGCGTAGGAATTTTTAATTTGCGCGTCGATGCACCCTTCCGTAGAACCCAACAAAGTGGTATCGAGCCTCGCTATAGGATTTGGATTCAGATCGTATGCATATTAGATATGTGGAGGCGCGATGAGATCTGTTGTCCTTGAAGAGATCGGCTATGTGCACGGTTGATGTGATCAAGCGCACATGGGGATCGTTGAGGCTATGTTTTCGTAAATCGGGATCGATGAGGTCGTGACACGATCTACCCCTACGGTCGGTCATCCGCCATCGGGTTAACGGTGAAACGTAAATCCGAATCGGATTCGCGATGATCGATAAGATCGGTCAGATCAGAGAATTCGGCGTGATCGGAGTTCAGATGTGATCTGTGATTTCTGAAAACGTGTGCGTAGCGCCGTGTATTTCGTACCCGACACACAAACCGGTAGAATGCGATTTTATGCATAACTTTGTTTTGCAGGTTTGATGTGGATAGTATGGCTCATGTGTATGTGATGCATGTGTGTAATTTATACGTGGCCTGCGTGTCATGTTTGTCAGCCGGCAAGAGCCAAAGTGCTGTCATTATATTGTATAACGACCTGCATGTCGACTTGTGACTCTATGTAAAATTCATTACTAGTTGTAGTAGTTGGATAGTAGAGATCAGGTTGGCGGCTTGGCGTCCGGCGTGACAAACAAGATGGAGTTAAGTAGATGGTCATCGGAGTTGGAGCCGACCGGAAGAACGTCCATGAAGGAGCCATACTATTTCACAATATGTTATATTTGTGATTGTTATGCTTCTTTGTTTCTATGCATGTTAAAATGATAGAATGATCCCTCATGAATATCAAGCGAATTGCCATCCCGATGTTGCACCTTCGCACGTCAAGGACGTCTAGTAGTGGGCTCAATAAAATTGGGGTGCTGCTGGGTGTCCTTGAACTGAAGGGTTCGTGTCGGACACGGACATGCCTTTGCGTCGAGTTAACATGACAAGGCTATCAAAACGGTTTTGGGCCTTGTGGCAAAGAAGGTTGGGAGCCGGGGTATGAGATACCTTCCCGACCGACAGGAGTCGTATAGAGATACGATTAGCAAGGAGTTGCTTACCGTATAGGTATGTTGGCTAGCAGTGATGCTAAAGCTCACTAGTCGCATGCGCTAGTCGGATCCTGAATCACTGAGAGTTTGCGGAGGATCTGACTTGATGGGAGTATTTCTGTTTAGGCTAGAATTACTCTACATAAACACATTGCTTAGTGATTGCATGATTTCTGTTGTAGATCAATGGCACCACCTGCTCAACCCAACTTTGCATTGAAATCAATTCTGGAAAAGGATAAACTGAATGGAACAAACTTTACCACCTAGTATAGAAATCCAAGAATTGTTCTCAAGCACGATAAAAAGGAACATGTTCTAGAGGATCCACTTCCAGAGGAACCTGTCGATAATGCTAGTGCCACAGCTAAGAATGCCTACCAGAAACTCGTTGATGAATCAACAGAGATCACCGTCTCGATGCTGGTTTGTATGGAGCCGATTTGCAACAGCATTTCGAAAATATTGAGGCTTACGACATGATCGAGAGTCTCAAGAGCATGTTTCGCATACGAGCTAGGACCGAAAGGTTCAACGTCTGGCGATCCTTGATGGATTGTAAGCTGAAGGAAGGTGATCCATCGAGCCCACATGTGATCAAGATGATTGGATATGTGCAAGTTTTGGATCGTTTGGGCTTCCGCTCTTGGATGAGCTGGCTCTCGATGCTGTTCAGGTTCTCTTCCCCCAGCTATCATCTCGAACTATCATATGCATGGCATGGATAAGAAACTCACTGAATTGCATGGGATGCTCAAGGTGGCGAGCGGGATATTAAGAAAAGCACGCATCAAGTGTTGATGGTGCGAAATCGCTAAGTTCAAGAAGAGTTGGTCCAAGAAAAGGCTAAGGCAAAGGGCACGAAGATGGTAACCTCTGCCGCTGCGCCAAGTCTGGACGGACTCAAGACCGCTTTGCTTTCACCGCAAGGAGACCGGTCCTTTGGAAGAGGAACTGTAGCAAGTGGCTTGCGAGCATGGCAAGAAGGCGAAATGCTTCTTGAGCAAAGGTACACTTGTTGCATATGTTATAGACATTTACCTTGCGACATACCTAGTAGCTCTTGGGTATTTGATACCGGATCGGTTGTTCATATTTGCAACTCGATGCAGGGGCTGGTAAGAACTAGGCGTGTGGCACAAGGGAGATTGACATCGTGGTCGGCAACAAAGCAAGAGTTGCTGCGTTGGAGGTCGACACGATGCAGCTCGACTTCCTTCCGGATTCATTATGGAATTGAATAATTGTTATTACATTCCTGCACTTAGTCGGAACATTATTTCGCCTCATGTTTGATGAGTCAAGGTTATGAATTCAATTTAAAGGACAATGGTTGTTCGATATTTTTGAATGGTATGTTCCACGGCTATGCACCCATTGTTGATGGGCTATTTATATTGAATCTAGAACAGGAACCGGTCTATAACGTAAATGTCAAGAGGCATAAGCCTAATGAGATAAATCCGACATACTTCGGCATTGCCGGCTTGGACACATTAGTCGAACGCATGAAGAAGCTCCATGATGATGGGCTCCTAACCCGTCCGACTTGGTCGTTCGAGACATGTGAATCATGCTTGCTCGGCAAGATGACTAAGTCTCCTTCGCAAAGAGTTGCGAGAGGCGTCCGAGCTATTGGAACTTATACATAGTGATGTGTGTGGTCCAATGAGCACAACCGCCAGAGGTGGCTATCGATGCCGTGACTTTTACCGACGACTTGAGTAGATATGGATATATCTATTTGATGAGGCACAAGTCGGAGACTTTTGAAAAGTTCAAAGAGTTTGAGCGAGGTTGAGAATCAGCTCGGCAAGACTATAAAGCTTCTGCGATCTGATCGTGGAGGTGAGTACATGAGCCAGAGTTCGATGATCATCTGAAAAGTTGAGGTATAGTACCTCAGCTCACACCTCCGCACGCCACGGAGAAATGGCGTGTCGAGCGAAGGAATAGGACCTTGTTGGACATGGTCCGGTCTATGATGAGCAAATCGGATTTACCCTTGTCATTTTGGGGATACGCTCTAGAAACTGCAGCTTTCACACTTAATAGGGTACCATCAAAATCTGTAGACAAGACACCGCATGAGATGTGGGTAGGAAGAGTCCGGTTTGTCTTTTCTAAAGATTTGGGGTTGTGAAGCATTTGTCAAGCGACTTATGTCAGACAAGCTTACACCCAAGTCGGATAAATGCATATTCGTGGGATATCCGAGGGAAACCTTGGGATATAGCTTCTACAATCGGGAAGAGAACAAAGTGTTTGTTGCTCGGCACGGGGTTTTCCTTGAGAAAGAGTTTCTCAGTCGGGAGGCCAGTGGGAGGACGGTTCGACTCGAAGAAATTCGAGTACCACTCGGGGACGGCTCGGCTGGTGATGAGATCATACCGGAGTCAGTCAGGGAACCTGTAGTGGAAGCGGCACCGAAACCACGAAGGTCGGAGATATTGCGCAGAGTGCGTGATGTATTGTTGCTAGAAAGCGACGAGCCGACCACGTATGCAGAAGCGATGGTGAGCCCAGATTCCGAGGCATGGCTGGAGGCCATGAGATCCGAAAGTTAAAGTCCATGGATGAGAATCAAGTCAGGACTTGGTTGATCCGCCACCGGCGAATCGCCATTGGTTGCAAATGGGTCTTTAAGAAGAAAACCGATGTGGATGGAAATGTTCAGATCTACAAAGCTCGGCTTGTCGCTAAAGGTTATGGACAAGTTCAAGGAATTGACTACGACGAGACTTACTCGCCGGTAGAGATGCTGAAGTTGGTGAGGATCATACTAGCTATAGCTGCATATTTCGATTACGAGATATGGAAGATGGATGTCAAGACGGCTTTCCTTCACGGAAATTTAACCGAGGACGTGTATATGATACAGCCCGAGGGTTTTGTCGATCCGACTAGCACTAGTAAGGTATGCAAGCTCAAGAGATCCATTTATGGGTTGAAGCAAGCATCTCGGA
Organism: Aegilops longissima; assembly: GCA_021605205.1. NCBI lineage: Eukaryota > Viridiplantae > Streptophyta > Magnoliopsida > Poales > Poaceae > Aegilops > Aegilops longissima. The sequence goes on from CM038682.1 coordinate 427,838,316, forward strand.
GTTGGAACATTCATTTTGATGAGGTCGTCACTGGTCTCGGTTTCATCAAAAGCGAAGAGGACTCTTGTTTATACAAGAAGTTAAGTGGGAGCTCGATAGTGTTTTTGATCTTGTATGTGGACGACATACTACTGATCGGGAACGATGTTTCGATGTTAAACTCGGTCAAGGATCATTGAATGGCAAGTTTTCGATGAAGGACCTTGGTGAGGCGTCTATATTTTAGGCATTAAGATCTATAGAGATAGATCGAGGAGGCTGCTCAGCTTAAGCGAAGCACGTACATAGATAAAGTGTTGAAGCGGTTCAACATGAGTGAGGCGAAGAAAGGGTTCTTGCCGCTCTCACATGGTATAAGGCTAAGCGAGACTCAGAGTCCCTCGACATCTGATGAGCGAAGCAGGATGAGTAGGATTCCGTATGCCTCAGCAATCGGATCCATCATGTATGCCATGATATGTACAAGGCCTGATGTTGCTTTTGCAATAAGCCTAACAAGTAGATACCAGGGCAATCCAGGTGAGAGTCACTAGGCAGCGGTAAAGACTATTTTGAAGTACCTGAAAAGGACTAAAGAGATGTTCCTAGTTTATGGAGGTGAGGAAGAGCTCGTTGTAAGGGGTTACGTCGATGCTAGTTTCCAAACCGACAGAGATGATTGTCGATCACGATGCGGATTCGTATGCGTCCGAGCGGAGGAGCGATTACTTTGGATGAGTTCCAAGCAGGATACGGTGGCGATTCTACCACGAAGCGAATACGTTGCGGCTTGTGAAGCTGCAAAGGAAGGTGTTTGGATCCGGCATTTTCTCGGATGATCTTGGTATTTTCCCAGCCTCGGTGAAACCGTTGGACCTTTATTGTGATAATTCTGGTGCCATCGCACAAGCCAAGGAGCCGAGGAATCACCACAAGGTCGGACACATAGACCGGAAATATCACGTCGAAGATCGTAAGAATGGTGATGTAGAGTTATGCAAGATTCACACGGATGCAAGCGTTGCAGATCCGTTCACTAAGCCCTTCCACAACCCAAGCATGAGGGGCACGTTAGAGCTATGGGCATTCGATGTCTATTTGATTGACTCTAGTGCAAGTGGGAGACTGTTGGAGATATACCCTAGAGGCAATCATGTATGATGATATTTCCTATGTGTTTATGAATAAAGATAGTCCTTGGACATTATCAATGATGTGTATCGCAAGCAACGTGACTTGTTTGTGGGACTATGCATTGTATGATGACTGTCCTAAAAGGTCCCTAGTCGAAAGGGCTGTGTGGACGCAGCCGACTAGACTAGCATATGACACGGTCGATGGCTCGGTCTCACTAGCCATGGAGCATTGGATGCTAACGGATAATATGGACTTGGAAAGGTCTGGTCGGATTCGACATAGTCGGATCCGAGTCGAGATAAGGTCCAGTCGGACAGACCCAACTATGAGGCATAGCGATATGTCATCTGTGAGTCTCTAGTACAACATACGTTCTATGTCCTAAGACTGGTGGCGCATGTACTCGAGATGGTGATAGACTTGCTTTGGGCCGACCAAAGCGCTACTCCGTGTTCGGGTAGTTACAAAGGTAGGTTTCGGTTTGTCCAGTCCCATGCTAAGAGACATGGTTGAGCAAGATGGGATTTGCCCTCCGATCGGGAGAGATATACTCTGGGCCCCTCGTGTGATCGACCAGAATAGCATGGCCATGCGACAAGGATTATGAGATAATCCGGATAGTGGTCGGTATCTTTGGAGCGAGAAAGAGGTCGGGCTAGCACAAGGATGACAGTCTCGCCTTGAGCCCGACAACATATATCGTGTGGCAAAAGGAATGGAAGTATGATGTACGAGGTTCGCCTAACCAGCTTCATCGTCGCTTGGTGGTCGGCACGCCTTGCTAGAGGCCGCTACCAACCGTCAGGTCGGAGGTGATCCGAAGCGTGACCAAGCCGACTTGAACCTAAGGGGTCGCGCAAGGGAAGGAACCTATGAGGTCGGTTAAGTAGAACACTGGTCGGATGTGATCCGAATCTGGACTAGGAACGTGACCGAGTAGACTTTGCTTTAGGGTCCGTGGCGAGGCCCAAATGTTGAGCTCGCGACGGACGCCTATATAAAGTGGAGGTGCGGCACACTCAAAGAGAGAGAGAACGCTTCGGCCTCAGGAGGCAGATCGCTTTTTGGCCTCAGGAGGCAGATCGCTTCGGCCTCAGGAGCCACCTCCACTTGCGGCCGACTGTGTGATCGGACCTAGCAGTCCGCCGCTCGGTGTTCCTCCCGCACGCGCGGATACCGTTAGAGGCGGTGCACTTGCGCCGCTCCGGTGAACTCGTACGTGGGATCAGACGACAGGCCGCTCGAGGGAGATCGAACGAGGAGGAGACGATCCACGCGGACGCGCTGCCCCAACTCTTCTTCCGCTGCACGGCACTGCGCGTCTAGTGGTAACGAACTGTGATCCATCTCCCGTAGCATGTTCCTGGATGTTCTGCGCGTAGGAATTTTTAATTTGCAGTCGATGCACCCTACCATAGAACCCAACAAAGTATTCATGGGTACCTACACAAGAGAGACACAAACCAAAGAAATTGTGTCCGTGGTAAATGTACACATCATCCATCATGATGTGTATGTGCACGTGTGAGTTAGCACAAGATAAGCATCGCTCAAAGAAATTTGATGCATGTTATAAGAACATGTCATCCATGATGAAAGAATAGTTATTGTGTATGACATGATGGGGACACAAATTGAGAATGCAAGTATATGGCACATCAATAGCATGTTTATTCATGGGGAGTATATGGTGCACACAATTATTGGGATCATGCAATTGATGGAATGGATCAAAATCTCCTAACATGTATGAGGAAACTATGGGGGTCTCCTCATGAACAACATTGGAAACATCATATGGAGAAAATGGACAACATCCAAACCAATGCATATCCGAAGCTAGGTGGGCATGGCATGGCATATGAGATAAATGATGCAAAGGGAGCATATCAATGTCATCACAAGAAAAACAAATGCCAATAGCCATGGGCTTGTCATCTATGCCATATGTGAAAATTGGGTTTATTTTAATGGCATATGCATAGTCACTACGAAGAGATTGCAAATAAGACATATGATGGATCTCATGCATAGCATATGACAAGTCAAATGGATTAGCAAACATGATGTGACCTAAAGAATTGTCACAAGAAATCCTATGTAACATGGCATCACAACTAATAGACTCCACATGAGAATCATCGTACTCATCATAAATGGGCAAATCATCACATGGGGAAATCATACTAGAATGAAGCAAGGTACTAGGTGGATCAACATCATGCAAGCAATCAATGTCAAGAATGTCCACTAGTGGGACTAGAGCATCACTGTCACCTATGTTACCTTTGTCATTCCACTCAAGTGGTGTAGGTGAGGTGGGAAAGACCAAATGGTGGTCATCATCATCTTGATGGAACCATGTGGGGGGTGCATCATATTCCACCATGGCCATCATCTTGTCCAAAGGGAGGACGGAGTCGTCGGGGATCGGCGCGTCATCATAAAAGGGACCTAGCACCAAATGAGAAGACACAATAGAGGTAGAGGTCAAGTTGTTAGAAATGCAAATGGCCGCACGAGACCTATCAACTATCTCACTCTCTCTATGTGGTGGTTCACTCACTCCCTCAAAGTAGGTGCACTCAAAGTCACATATGGTGGAATCACTCATCTCACTTAAGTGGTGGGGGTTGTGGCTCTCCTCATATGGGATTTGTGGCAACACATCATATAGTGGTCTAGTGGTGAAGTCACTCACACTCTCAATATGGTTGCTAAAATCACTCAAGTCATGATACGTCGCCGTGGTCGAAGGGAAAATCCCATGCTCAACCATCTCGTAGTCGTCGCCGTGGATGAAGGCCGAAGATGGCACATCATCGCTCTCCTCCATGACCGAAGGAAAAATCCCATGCTCGATCATCTCATCACCATCGCCGTGGATGAAGGCCGAAGATGGCACATCATCACTCTCGCCTCCTAAGATGGAAGCATCATCCTTGCTCGCCACCTTGTTGCTTGCCTCCAAAGCTTGGTCCTTGAAGGTCTCCGTAGTCGTACTTGGTGCCCCACCATCTTGAAAAAGAGTCAAGGTAGACTCGGCATCATCAATGCCACAAAGAGGGATGGCGGTGAAGTCGCAATTGGGAGCAACGTCTTGGAGCTTGTCGGGCTTGGACATCGTGGTGGTACTAGCCTCATGCTTGTCGTAGAGCTTGGTCGCCGCGAAGTTTGCTTGGGCTGGAGAAGCCTTGGCCTTCATGAGTTCTTGTTCTGCCTTGAGAGCACCAATGTAGTAGTCGTCGATGGACTTGTAGTTCTCGAGGAAGATAGTCTTGGAGATGTCGTTGTTCAATCCCATCATGAAGTGGAACTTCATTGAAATGGGGTCGTCCACTCCGGCTCGTCGCAAGGCAATCTTCATCTCCTTGAAGTATGCGTCGATGGACTTGGATCCTTGGATGGTGTTCTCCAATTGGCGTCGAAGTTGTTCCGTGTAGGTTGGAGGCACAAACTCTCGCCGCAAAGCTCTCTTCGTCTTGGGCCAACTCATGTCGTAGTACTCCGAAGGTGTGTGAAGCCACCATGTGGACGCGTAGTCGTGGAAGTTCCTTGTGGCGCACTTCACTTGATCTTCGGAAGGGACTTGATGTAGCTTGAGGCAGTCTTCCATCAAACGCTCCCACTCGAGGTACTCCTCGGGTTCTTGAGTTCCATAGAAAGGAATCTTGTGGTCGGTGTCGAGTTCGTAGTAGCTCGTGGAAGTCGCGGACTTGAGCTTGGGGAGCTTCTCTTGAGCGTAGTCTTGGGGTTCTTGTTGGCGAAGATGCCATATGTCCGTAGGCGAAGATGCCTTGAAGTCACTTGGCGAAGATGCCAAGGGAGATGGTGAAGTCTTTGAGCGGTTGTTGGTGTAGAGCTCTTGACCTTCACGTTCTTGTTGTTGATGGTGTCGATGCCGATGTGATCTTGCCGGAGATGGTAGCTCGGAAGCATGTGCTCCTGAGCGTCTTCTCGAAGATGAGGAAGATTGCTTGTAGGACTTGATGAGGGCTTTGATCTCCTCCATTTGAGCTTGCATCTTGGCGTCGGAGTTGTTGTTCGTGGAATCGAACTCGTTGTTGTTGTTGTAGATCGAAGGTGAAATGCCTTGCCTATCCATCATAAGACTCGAGTAGAGGTGAGTAGGAAATGAAATAAATAATACCAAGTTACCTTTTCCCAAAGTTGAGGATGTATCCCATTTCACTCAATGTGAGATGAAAGAATAGTGGAATTGGTACCGGACTTGTTCACTCACACCTATCGAGTAAAGCTTATGGTAGAGCTCGGTGAGGATGGTGGCACAAAAATTTGATACAAAATGTTAGCAAGAGTCAATAATGTTGAAAGAGATTCACAAATTCGCAAGCGAAACAAGTAGACCAATAGCAATATGTGGCACACGGAAACACACACAAGGATAGATAAATGGGGTCGTGCAACCAAGGAACGAGCACAAAATGTGGAATCCACGGAAAACGCTCGTGTTGCACAACTCAAGAGAGACGCTAGCACGATTGCTGTGCACAACCTATAAGATGCAAAATGGATAAACTTTCTATCCCAAGTATGTTATATATGTATGGTTCCCGGTGTTTCTCACACAATGATCCAAAATGATCAAGTATGATACCATATGATATATTTTGATGCTATGGCTATTGCTTACAAGCTCTTTGCTTTCTCTTTATTTTGCTTAAAAGCTGTATTCTCTCTTTTTTTCTCTATGGCCACTTTTGCACAATGCATAAACCAAGATAGCAATTGTGTATATGCGGGAAAAAACTTGTGACACAAGATATGATAGCAATATATGCACCACGATGATATGGTATGTATGCTATGGGAAGTATGATCACTAATGTGCACAAGTAACATTGCCGGAGCAATACTCAAATGGCTAGTCTCGATAGGCAAGTTACGCAAAATGGGCTAGGGGTTATCAATGCAATTTGCAAGGGGAATGTACAATGGTGTCAACGAGGTTACCATCCTTGGCGATGATGAGAGGCGGTGTTGCCGAAGTCGACCTGTTCCTAGTTAGCCGAAACACCCTAGGAAACGGAAAAAACCGCAAACTCAAAATCTCCAAAGGCACATGTCAAATGGTGGTATCGGAAAGCGTGCTGGTTTGCACTCGGCAATGCGGAAAGCCACTTTTGTGATGATGAGGACATCAATACCATTGTTACACCCACAGCCCCTACTGCTACATATACTGGACCAATTACTAGAGCTCGCGCACGCCAATTAAATTATCAGGTACTTTCGTTTCTTGGTAATGATTCTAATGTTCATGAGAATATGATGCTGCCTAAATTGGATACATTTGTTTTGCTTACAAATGAAGGCCCTAGCTTGGAGAAGGATGGACATTGGAGCAAGAACAAGCATGGAGATAATGCCATGCGTAAGGGGAACAAGAACGGAGTTACAAGTGATGATTTCAGGACTTTGAAGCCACCATAATGGGTGCATGAAGCCTTGGACGAAATATACAAGATGCTACTTCATAAATGTCGCCCCGAGGCTATACTAGGTGCTGCGTCACCTTATTAGTGGGCCAGGCCCATGTAATTTCGAAATACTTAAGTATAGGCTGTTTTTAGAGTCCGTATGTGTGGGGAAACAAGAGTTAGGGTTGATTTGGACCCCTCCACCAAGGGCCACGAAATTCCCCCTCTTCCTCCATATATACAGCCCTTAGGGCACCGTTTAGACCTTTGGTTTTGTTTAGATTAAAAGTTCGCCATAGCTGCAACTTCGTGCATTTCGCTTGTGTTCAACAACCGCACAAAGGCGCCACAGTAACCCCACCTTGATCAATAAAGCTTTCATCTTATATTCGCAATATCCAGATTGCAATCTCAGTTTCTTGCTTGTTCTTCGCTTGCTCGCAGGAAACAGGCCCTCGTGGTCGTTGATCGTGTTCGGCGTGGTCAATAACCCTCGGAAGTTGGTTTAGCGATTGCTAAGGCGCGACGTCTCGTGACGTTCAGTAGTCGGATCGTCAAGGTCGACTCCACGTAAACGATAGCCACCATCTCATCGAAACATCGGGACACCTTTGCCTCTATCAAGTGGTATCAGATTTTCAGGTTGCTCGGTGAGATTTTACAGTTTTTCGAGATTAGATCGAGTCTGTTCTTCATACCTAAAGTCCACGAAAAAGCCACAAAAAAATTAGGGTTAGTTCATCATATCCGAACCAATCTGAGCCTTTGCATAATCTTTTAGGGTTTTGCTTTGTTGAATTTGCGGTTGCATCGTCGTGTCAAGTTGCTGGTCTTAGAGTCTAGTCTTTTAGAGTTTGAGTTCGGTCATAAGTTGTCACGCCGCCGCACCATCATCATCGCCTTGCCATCTACCACCATTGCTTATCCGCCACCGCCTCGAATCCGTATCCATATACCACCACCAATCCGTATCCATATACCACCACCGCTACCATATACCACCACCGCTGTCATATATATCGCCATATATCCACCACCAATCCGAGTTCCTTGCATATTAGGGTTGTTTTGAGATCCATCTAGTTTCCGATTCGTGTTTCCTTGCTGCATGAGGTTTGGAAAAAAAAATTTCAAAACGCACTTGTCAAAAAATTTTCGGCTATCCTATTTTTAGGTGTTTCTAAGTGTATTGAGACGATCGCCGTTATAGAAAGTTTTTTGACCCGCTTCAGATTTTGGGTCCGGCAATCGAAAAAAAATTGTCGAAAAATTTCTTGCCCATCCCGTCGGTTTGACCGGGAAGAGTTTTGAGACACTCGCCATTATAGTGATTTTTCAAAAAAAAAAAAAAAAAAAAAGCGCAAAAAAAAGCGCAAAAAAAAAAGCGAACTTTTTTTCCAGAGTGTGCTTTTCCTTGTTTACGTGCAGCGCCGTGATTTTGTTAGTGTTCTAGGCTCGCGTCTCTAGCACGGTCTAGCCTAGGACCAGACAAGATCTCGTCGTTGAGCGCTTATTCAACTTTGCATCTCTGAATTGATTATTGCTAACCTTTTTGCTACCATATCATAAGCCTTCCCAGCTCCACATACATCTACATCGTATGCTTGACTCTCCCCGTAATCGCTCTATCCAAGCTTTGAGAGTTTTGACTACATCGGTTGCCGATCACCTTTCTTCTTTGGGTAAGAACTGGTAAGAATTTGAGAGTTGCTCGACGGATTTGTGATATCCACCACACCATCACCACCACTTCCTAGTAGTCCGTCAATCATATTCTTGTGTGTTTCTATTGCTGCTAACCATGGCAGGATCACAAGCCGACGAGACCGACCGGGAGAACATGACAAATAAAGCGCTACATGATAAGTTTCAACAAATGATGAGTGGGCAGGTGGACGATGTGCTAAATAGATTTGAAGAGGCCATGGAGAAGATAGATGGCATTGAGAAGGCGTCAAACAAAGCTCGATAACAAGTTTAACGAATTGCTCGCGCGTCTACCACCACCACCACCGGCTGCACCTAACGCACCTCTACTACAACAACACGGACTACCTCCACATCGCGAAACAGCCCTCCGCCGAGCTTCCGTGTCCCTCTTCACTGGCCAAGCTGCTGGTGCTCTTTGTTGATACTTCGTGGCTCCTGCTGCTGCGGTGGGGAGGATGATTATGTAAGAGCTTACGAGGATGAGGTTGATCAACATCGAACTACGTGCAACCACCAGCACCATAACCACCGTGTCGTCCACATGCAAATAATGGCAATGTTGGGCTCCCTTCAGTACGAGATCATGACCATCTCCCTAAACTGAAATTGAATATTCCACCATTTGAGGGTAGATATGTTCCGATATATATCTTACTTGGGAGTTAGAAACTGAACAACGATTTACATGTTTACAATATCCCGAGGAGAGACGTGTTCTGCTCATTGTTTGTGCTTTCACTAGCTTTGCATGTGTTTGGTGGTCTGAACATTGTAGATTATATCCTGTTCCGCTACTTGGGCTGCTTTGAAAACTGCTATGCGTACTCGTTGGGTTCCACCATATTATCAGCGTGAATTACTTCAAAATTGCAGCGCTTAAGACAAGGAAAAATTCGTAGAAGAATATTATCAGGAATTACAAACTGGCTTGATTAGATGTGGTATTGTTGAGGACAATGAAGCTATGCTTGCACGTTTTACGGGTGGATTAAATAGAGAGATTCAGACCATTCTAGACTATAAGGATTATAATAATATCACTCGATTATTCCATCTTGCTTGTAAAGCTGAACGTGAAGTGCAGGATCGGCAGCGTTGGCGCGAACTAACTTTTCTCGCAGGTCGACCTTCATCATGGACACCACGTGCATCATCTACTTCCACACGTTCTACTACACGGCACCTCCGTCGGCTGCCACCTCCAACCGTGATACAAGAAAGCAGGCACAACCACCACTATCGCCAAGAGTACACTGCTGGGCCTACAGAGCTCTTCTTCTTCCATGGCGTCAACAGGGCACACAAGTGATATTATTTGTCGTCGTTGTAAGGGAAGAGGACATTTTTGAGAGAATGCCAATCTCAGCGTGTGATGATTGCTCCGAGGATGGTGGGTATGAGTCGCTAGTGACTATGATGAAGAGACTTTGGCTCTTATTACACATGAAGAACACGGTGGAGATGATTCGATCTTGAGACGCAATACATGGCTGTCAAGATGCCGACAGTATGAATGTTTAGTCGCTCAACGTGTTTTGAGTGTGCAGGTTACAAGTGAGCAAAATCAAAGGCATAACTTGTTCCATACAAAGGGAGTTGTGAAGGAACGTTCTATTCAGCGTCATCATAGATGGAGGAGCTGCAACAACTTGGCTAGCATGGATATGGTGGAGAAGCTTTCTCACCACAAGACCACATCCACATCCTTACTACATCCAATGGTTCAACAACAGCGGCAAGGTTAAGGTAACACGTCATTGTTCGTGTGTATTTTAGTATCTCTACATATGCTGATTATGTTGATTGTGATGTGGTACCTATGCAAGCATGTTCCTTATTACTTGGTAGACCATGGCAATTTGATAAAATTCTGTACACCATGGTAGAAACAATCAGTATACTCTTGTTCACAAGGATAAAATATTACTTTGCTTCCTATGACTCTGATTCCATTTTGAAAGATGATATTAATAGAGCTAATAAAGCAAAACAGGAGAAAATAAGAGTGAAAATCAGATTGTGGCAAAAGAATTTGAGCAACAAATGAAGCCTAATAATAAACCATCTAATGTTGCTTCTGAAATTAAACTGAAAAGTGCATGTTTATTTGCCACCAAATCTGATATTGATGAGCTAGATTCTAGCAAATCTGTTTGCTATGCTTTTGTGTGCAAAGAGGCATTATTTTCATTCGAGGACGTGCCTTCCTCTTTGCCCCCGCTGTCACTAACATTTTGCAGAGTTCACGACGTCTTCCCACAAGACGTGCCACCGGATTACCACCTATTCGAGGGATTGAGCATCAAATTGACTTAATTCCGGTGCATCGCTACCAACCGCGCACCATACCGTACCAATCCGGAGGAGACGAAGGAGATTATCGTCAAGTACAGGAGCTGCTCGACAAAGGTTATATCGCGAATCTCTTAGTCCTTGTGCTGTTCCTATTATACTAGTGCCTAAAAAGGATGGTACGTCGGCGTATGTGTGTTGATTGTAGAGGCATTAATAATATTACTATTCGTTATCGTCATCCTATTCCTAGGCTAGATGATATGCTTGATGAATTGAGTGGCTCTACAATATTCTCCAAAGTTGATTTGCGAGTGGATACCATCAAATTCGTATGAAATTGGGAGATGAATGGAAAACGGCATTTAAAACTAAGTTTGGATTATATGAGTGGTTAGTCATGCCTTTTGGGTTAACTAATGCACCTAGTACTTTCATGAGATTAATGAACGAAGTTTTACGTGCTTTCATTGGACGATTTGTGGTAGTTTACTTTAATGATATACTGATTTATAGCAAATCTTTGGAAGAACATTTGGAACATTTACGTGCTGTTTTTAATGCTCTACGTGATGCACATTTGTTTGGTAACCTTGGGAAGTGCACCTTTTGCACCGACCGAGTATCTTTATTGGCTATGTTGTTACTCCACAGGAATTGAAGTTGATAAAGCCAAGATTGAAGCTATTGAGAGTTGGCCGCAGCCCAAAACGGTCACACAAGTGAGGAGTTTTCTTGGACTCGCTGGTTTCTATAGGCGTTTGTGAGAGACTTTAGCACCATTGCTGCACCTCTCAATGAGCTTACAAAGAAGGATGTGCCTTTTGTTTGGGGTACCGCATACGGAAGAAGCCTTCACGGTATTGAAAGATAAGTTGACACATGCTCCTTTACTCCAACTTCCCGACTTTAATAAGACTTTTGAGCTTGAATGTGATGCTAGTGGAATTGGATTAGGAGGTGTGTTATTACAAGATGGCAAACCTGTTGCATACTTTTACGAAAAATTGAGTGGGCCTAGTCTGAACTATTCTACTTATGACAAAGAATTATATGCTCTTGTTAGGACTTTAGAGACATGGCAACATTATTTATGGCCCAAAGAATTTGTTATACATTCTGATCATGAATCTTTGAAACATATTAAAAGTCAAGCTAAACTGAATCGTAGACATGCTAAATGGGTTGAATTCATTGAGACTTTCCTTATGTCATTAAACACAAGAAGGGTAAAGAAAATGTTATTCTTGATGCTTTGTCTCGTCGCTATACTATGCTTTCACAACTTGACTTCAAAATATTTGGTTTGGAGACCATCAAAGATCAATATATGCATGATGCTGATTTTAAAGATGTAATGCAGAATTGTAAAGAAGGAAGAACATGGAACAAGTTCGTTATTAATGATGGTTTTGTGTTCCGTGCTAACAAGCTATGCATTCCTGCTAGCTCTGTTCGTCTTTTGTTGTTGCAGGAGGCGATGGAGGAGGATTAATGGGACACTTTGGCGCCAAGAAGACGGAGGATATACTTGCTACACATTTCTTTTGGCCAAAGATGAGACGGGATGTTGAGCGTTTTGTTGCTCGCTGCACTACATGTCAAAAAGCTAAGTCACGACTCAATCCTCATGGTTTATATATGCCTTTGCTGTGCCTAGTGTTCCTTGGGAGGATATATCTATGGACTTTGTTTTAGGTTTACCTCGAACAAAGAAGGGAGGGATAGCATATTTGTTGTCGTGGATAGATTCTCGAAAATGGCACACTTTATACCATGTCATAAAAGCGATGATCTTTGTTAATGTTGCTGATTTGTTCTTTCGTGAAATTATTCGCTTGCATGGTGTGCCAAATACTATTGTTTCAGATCGTGATACTAAATTTCTTAGCCACTTTTGGAGATGTTTATGGGCTAAGTTGGGGACTAAACTGCTTTTTAGTACTACTTGTCACCCCAAACCGATGGATAAACTGAAGTAGTCAATAGAACATTGTCTACTATGCTTAGGGCTGTTTTGAAGAATAATAAGAAAATGTGGGAAGAATGCTTGCCTCATATTGAATTTGCTTATAATCGCTCATTGCATTCTACTACTAAGATGTGCCCTTTTGAAATTGTGTATGGCTTCCTACCTCGTGCACCTATTGATTTGTTGCCTCTTCCATCTTCGGAGAAGGTTAATTTTGATGCTAAAGAACGTGCTGAATTGATTTTAAAAATGGATGAGATAACTAAGGAAAACATTGAGCGTATGAATGCTAAATATAAACATCTTTGGAGATAAGGGTAGAAAACATGTTGTCTTTGCACCGGAGATCTTGTTTGGTTACATTTGCGTAAGGATAGGTTTCCTAATTTGCGCAAATCAAAGCTAATGCCACGTCTTGATGGTCCATTTAAGGTGTTAGAGAAAATAAATGATAATGCATATAAACTTGAGCTGCCTGCAGATTTTGGGGTTAGTCCCACTTTTAACATTGCAGATTTGAAGCCTTATTTGGGTGAGGAATATGAGCTTCGTCGAGGACGACTTCATTTCAAGAAGGGAGGATGATGAGGACATCAATACCATTGTTACACCCACAGCCCCTCTGCTACATATCTTGGACCAATTACTAGAGCTCGCAGACGCCAATTAAATTATCGTGTACTTTCGTTTCTTGGTAATGATTCTAATGTTCATGAGAATATGATGCTGCCTAAATTGGATACATTTGTTTTTCTTACAAATGAAGGCCCTAGCTTGGAGAAGGATGGACATTGAGCAAGAACAAGCATGGAGATAATGCCATGCTAAGGGGAACAAGAACGGAGTTACAAGTGATGATTTCAGGACTTTGAAGCCACCATAATGGGTGCATGAAGCCTTGGACGAAATATACAAGATGCTACTTCATAAATGTCGTCCCGAGGCTATTCTACGTGCTCGTCACCTTATTAGTGGGCCAGGCCCATGTAATTTCGAAATACTTAAGTATAGGCTGTTTTAGAGTCCGTATGTGGGGAAACAAGAGTTAGGGTTGATTTGGACCCCTCCACCAAGGGCCACGAAATTCCCCCTCTTCCTCCATATATACAGCCCTTAGGGCACCGTTTAGACCTTGGGTTTTGTTTAGATTAAAAGTTCGCCATAGCTGCAACTTCGCGTGCCGCTTGTGTTCAACAACCGGACAAAGGCGCCACAGTAACCCCACCTTGATCAATAAAGCTTTCATCTTATATTCGCAATATCCAGATTGCAATCTCAGTTTCTTGCTTGTTCTTCGCTTGCTCGCAGGAAACAGGCCCTCGTGGTCGTTGATCGTGCTCCGCGTGGTCAATAACCCTCGGAAGTTGGTTTAGCGATTGCTAAGGCGCGACGTCTCGCACGTTCGTAGTCGGATCGTCAAGGTCGACTCCCACAGAAACGATAGCCACCATCTCATCGAAACATCGGGACACCTTTGCTTCTATCATGTGAGCTTGTCAATGACAACAAAGATAGCATCATTCCCACGCTTGGACTTGGGAAAGCCAGTGACAAAGTCCATTTCGATATGATCAAACTACCATTCTGGAATAGCAAAGAGGTTGGAGGAGACCATCTGGTCGTTGATGTTCTGCTTTCACCCTTCGATAGACATCACATTCATTCACGAATTGAGCAATCTCTCGCTTCATGCGAGTCCACCAATACGACGGCTTGAGGTCATGGTACATCTTCGAACTGCCTGGATGGATGGAAAGAAGAGAATTGTGCGCTTCGTTCATTATGACCTTCCTTAGATCACCTTTTGGAACCACAATCCTGTCCTTGAAGAATAAGGTGTCCTTGTCATCAATGCGATAGCACTTGTATTTGTAAAGGCCCTTGGCAATACCATGTTTCACCTTCTTCACCATGGTATCAAGGAGTTGTGCCTCACGAATTTGGTCTTCCAAAGTTGGAGTGACTTGAAGGTTGGCAAGAAAACCTTGAGGAACAACTTGGAGGTTGAGCTTGCGGAAAGCTTCACAGAGATCAGGTTGGAAGGGCTTGAGAGTTAAGATGTTGCAATATGCCTTTCTGCTCAACGCATCTGCAATCACATTAGCCTTGCCTGGAGTGTACTCAACGCTTGGATTATACTCTTGAATCATTTCAACCCAACGAGTTTGCCGGAGGTTGAGGTTGGGTAGAGTGAAGATATATTTGAGGCTCTTGTGATCGGTGAAAATGTCCACTTGCCTTCCCAACAAGAGATGTCTCCAAGTGATTAATGCATGGACAACTGCCGCCTACTCAAGATCGTTAGTGGGGTAGTCCCTTTCATTTGGCTTCAACTGACGAGAAGTATAGGCCACAACTTTCTTCTCTTGCATTAACACAACACCGAGACCATGCAACGAGGCATCACAGAAAACTTGGTATGGCTTGGACTCATCAGGAGGAGTTAGGACTGGAGCTGTGACGAGTTTCTCTTTGAGAGTATTGAAGGCAACGTCACACTCAGGAGTCCAGGAGTACTTGACATGCTTCTGGAGGAGGTTGAAAAGAGGCTTAGCAATCTTTGAGAAGTTCTCAACAAATCTTCGGCAATAGCTTGCAAGCCAAAGGAAACTGCAGAGCTGCTTGACGTTCTGAGGAGGCTCCCAGTTCACAATTTCATAAACCTGCTCCGGATTAACAAAAATGCCCTTGGCGGAGATGATGTGACCAAGGTAAAGAACTTCATCAAGCCAAAACTCACATTTGGAGAACTTCGCGTAGAATTGATACTCTCTGAGCTTGTCGAGCACCAATCACAAATGCTTGGCATGATCCTTTTTATTCTTGGAGAAAACCAGGATATCGTCGAGATACACCAAGACGAATTCATTGGTGTAGGGGTTGAAGATGAAGTTCATCATACGAGAGAAAGTTGGAGGGGCATTGGCAAGCCAGAAAGACATGACAGTATATTCATAAGAACCAAAGCTTGTTCTGAATGTATTCTTTGGGATATCTTCTTCACGAATGCGAATCTGGTGATAACCCATACTGAGGTCAAGATTGGAAAACACCTTTGCAGCTTTGAGTTGCTTGAATAACTCGCTGATATTGGGAAGTGGATATGTGTTCTTGATTGTCTTCTTATTCAATGGGTGGTAATCAACGCAAAGTTTGTTCGTGCCATCCTTCTTCTGGACAAAGAGAACACCACAACCCCAAGGAGAAGAACTTAGTCTGATCAGACCCAGATGTTCTTGTTCATCAAGCTATTTCTTCAATTCTTTCAGCTCTATTGTCCCAAGTGATGTAGGGCGGAACCCTAATCGGAGATCTTTCACGTTTGGAGGGGATCCTACAGGGAAAACACGACGAACAAGCGGAAGAACACAAGGAAAAACACACAAGAGGAACACTAAACCGACAAGTATCGATCACACAAGGGCTAGATCACCGAACACATAAGGTAGCACAAGATTCAAAATCAACAAAGGAAAGATACACGAGTAGTCGATCTTCTCCGTGAGGAGGTCTTGATGGGTTCCACCCTAGAGGGGGTCTTGAATCCCTTGGAAGGATCTTCTCCGAGGAGGCGCGATCTCCGAGGAGAAGGTAACAAAGTGGATGAGCAAGGGCTCTCACATGAAATATGAGCTAAACCAATGCTAACCCTAACTAGGAGGAGGTGGAGGAGTTATATAGTTTACGGGGCGAAAGGGTACACGGGCCTCGGCCCAAGTTGCTGCGCGCAGGTAGGGCCGGAAGTTCCGGGCTAGGCCGGAAGTTCCGGGCGACGGAAGGTTCGGGCAGAGTCCGACCTAAGCCGAGAGTTGGCGCGGGTGGAGCTGGGCTAGCTTTCGGGGGCCGGAAGGTCCGGGTGGGCCGGAAGTTCCGGGGGCCGGAAGGTCCGGGACGGGTTCCGGGCTGGTTCCGGGCTAACCAGATAGTTGGCACGCCCGGGCTGGTCGATGTCATCGGAGGCCGGAAGCTCCGGGCGGGCCGGATGTTCCGGGGGCCGGAAGTTCCGGGCTGCAGCCGGAAGTTCCAGGCTGTCCAGAGAGTTGACGCCTATCGTTTCTTCCTCAGCTCCTGGTTCCTTGGCTTGAACGTTGTACCTGATCACGCATAGCGTCTCAGACTTAGGTAGTAGCCATGTCTCACTGGAAGAAAAGTGGAACTCGAGTAGGAGAGATGTCACCTCGGATTGAATAGCACGAGCTCTTGCTCTTGTCATGGGTCCACTTGGAGCTTGGATAGTTGATGGAAGGTCCATGGGGATGACCAAAGGATGCTCCGCATCATCTCCCCCCCCCCCCCCTTGTGAAAGATCCGACCTCGGATCAAAATCTTCATCACCATGGTACGGCGCGAGGTCCTTGACTTTGAAGATTGTCTCACACATTTTACTTGTCTCGTGGTAGGTCGATCTTGTAGGTGTTGTCGTTGTAGCGTGCTAGCACCTTGAAAGGTCCATCCGCTCGAGGGAGAAGCTTGGACTTGCGTTCGTTGGGGAAGCGGTCCTTGCGAAGGTGTAGCCACACTAGATCATCAATGTTGAAGACCATGGGTTGCTTGTTGACGTTGAGCTTAGTCGCTAATCGTTGTACTTGGCGCTCGATGGTGTGCCTTGTATCATCATGCATCTTCTTGATGTAGCTTGCCCGTGCACTCGCATCCATGTTGGTGCGCTCTTGTAGAGGAAGAGGTAAAATGTCCAATGGTGACAACGGGTTGAAGCCGTAGACGACCTCGAAGGGGGACTTACCGGTAGTCGAGTGTCTTGCGCGATTGTAGGCGTACTCGGCGATGGGTAGACATGCCTCCCACTCCTTGATGTTCTTCTTGATCAAGACGCGAAGTAGAGTGGAGAGTGTGCGGTTCGTCACCTCCGTCTGGCCGTCGGTTTGAGGATGGTATGCGGATGAGAACAAGAGCTTGATTCCGAGCTTGGCGCATAGGGTCTTCCAAAAGTAACTCAAGAACTTGACGTCACGATCGGAGACGATTGTCTTTGGTACTCCATGGAGTCGCAAGATTTCCCTACAAAAGAGATTTGCAATGTGTGAAGCATCGTCTGTCTTGTTGCAAGGAATGAAATGTGCCATCTTAGAAAATCTATCCACAACAACAAACTCGGAATCCTTTCCATTTTGAGTTCTAGGCAAACCAAGTAAAAAATCCATGCTAATGTCTTCCCAAGGTTGATAAGGAATAGGAAGAGGCATGTAAAGACCATGAGATTGAGCTTTAGACTTAGCTTTGCGACATGTAGAGCATCAGTTGGTGAAGCGTGAGATGTCGCGGAACATCTTGGGCCAAAAGTAGTTCTTGGAGAGCGTGGCGAATGTCTTGTCGCGTCCAAAGTGTCCCATGAGTCCACCTCCATAAGCCTCTTGCAAAAGGAGCAAACGAAGAGAAGACTCGGGAATGCATAGTTTGTTAGCTCTCATAAGATAACCATCCTTGATATAATATTGTTCCCAAGACGTATGTGTCAAACACTTAGCATAAGGAATAGCAAAAGATGGATCATTAGCATACAAATTTTTTATGTGCTCAAAGCCAATAACATTCAACTCAAGTTTAGTGACAAGCGTGCATATGCGTGAAAGTGCATCGGCAACTACATTTTCCTTACCCTTAATGTACTTGATGACATAAGGAAAAGATTCAATAAATTCACTCCATTTGGCATGACGCTTGTTCAACTTAGTTTGACCTTTTAAGTACTTAAGCGTTTCATGATCGGTATGGATGACAAACTCATGAGGTCTAAGGTAATGTTCCCAAACATGTAGCACACGCACTAGAGCATATAATTCCTTGTCATATATGGGATAGTTAAGTTGAGCGCCGGATAGTTTTTCACTAAAATATGCAATTGCTCGTTTTTCTTGCATCAAAACTCCGCCAATTCCGGTACTACTTGCATCACAATGAACCTCAAAAGTTTTGTCAAAATTGGGCAAAGCAAGAATCAGAGCGTGAGTAAGAAAAGACTTGAGCTCATCAAAAGAGGTGGATTGCAAAGATCCCCAAACAAAAGGAGTATCCTTCTTACTCAAGGCATGCAAAGGAGCGACAATTGTGCTAAAGTTTTTCACAAAGCGACGATAAAAACCCGCAAGACCAAGAAAGCTACGCACTTGTTGCAAATTGGTGGGTTGGGGCCAAGTTTTAATTGCTTCAATCTTAGATTCATCAACATGGACACCATTTGAGGATACAACAAAACCCAAGGAAACCACTTTGTCAACACCAAATGTGCATTTTTTCATGTTTGCATAAAGACTTTCCTTGCGAAGGGTTTGCAAAACAACCCTAACATGATCAAGATGTTATTTCATGGTTTTGCTAAGCACAAGAATATCGTCGAAGTAAACCACAACAAAGACTCCAATATAAGGCCGAAGGACATAATGCATGAGACGCACAAAAGTACCGGGAGCTTCCGATAAACCCATAGGCATGACTAACCACTCATATAAGCCAAATTTGGTTTTGAAAGCAGTTTTCTATTCATCACCTTCTTGAATGCGGATTTGATAATAGCCACTTTTAAGATCATTTTTTGAGAAAAAGTTGGCTCCACTAAGTTCATCAAGCATATCATCTAAGCGAGGAATGGGATGCCTATAGCGAACGGTAATAGCATTTATAGGTCTACAATCGGAACACAAGCGGAAACTTCCATCGGGCTTAGGCACAAGTATAACGGGAACGGCACAAGGGCTTAGGCTTTCACGTACATGACCGTTGTCGATGAGCTGTTGTACTTGCCGTTGAATCTCTTTGGTTTCTTCGGGATTGACTCGGTATGGAGCTTTGTTTGGTAGAGGTGCTCCAGGGATGAGGTCGATTCGATGCTCAATGCCTCTAAGAGGAGGTAGACCCGGAGGTAGCTCATCGGGGAAAACATCTTGGAATTCCTGCAAAAGAGATTTAAACACTAAAGGTAGCTCGCGAGAGGTGTTAGTTGTTGGCTCTCCATCCTTGCACACAAGGACAAAGTGCATCACACTAGATGGGTTCTCACACACTTCTTTCATCTCACTTTTGGTGGCAAAATAGGATGAGGTTTTTCTCTCTAGGCGAAGAGGCGCTCAAGTTTGGCCTGTGGCTCTCACTCACTATTTGGTGGATCACTTTCTCACTCTTGTCTCTATGATGGGTGGCTTTTTTGTCGGCTAGCACTTGACTAGGAGACATAGGTCGTAGCACATATTCCTTACCTTTCATCTTGAAGCTATAGTGATTGGTACGCCCGTTGTGGAAGACACCACGGTCGAATTGCCATGGTCGACCAAGAAGGAGGTGGCAAACGGTCATTGGGACCACATCACACTCCAAAGTGTCCTCATATGCACCGATTTTGAAGGAGACTTGGACCGTATGTTCGAATCTTATAGTGTCGGAGTCACTTAGCCATTGAACCTTGTATGGGTGCGGTGCTTCCTCTTGACCAATTGAAGCTTGGAGCATAGTTCTTCACTTGCCAAGTTGTGACAACTACCTCCATCGATGATGACCTTGACGGACTTTCCGTTGATGCCGGCCTTTGTGTGGAAGATGTGGCATCGTTGGTCTTCTTCTTGTTGATGTTGAAGAGTCAAGACCTTGGAGACAACAAGAGCGGGGCTTGAATCTTCATCACAAAAGACTTGGTCATCTTCATCTTCGTTCACTCGCCGGTGCATGGCCACTTGCTCAAGAGCTTCCATCTCCTCATCACTCATTGAGTCATAGGTGCCGTCGTCGTTGAGGATCATGGTGCGCTTGTTGGTGCATTCATAGGACTTGTGGCCTCGTCCGCCGCAAGTGAAACACTTGAAGGAGCTTGTCTTGACGGTCTCATCGGTCGGAGTAGATGACGAAGCACGCGGCTTAAAGTTGCTTGTAGTAGGAGGAGGACGACTTGAACTTGTCGAAGTTTTCTTGTAACTTGACTTGTCGTCGTTGCTTGTAGAAGGTTTGGTTGATGTAGATGTTGCAGGAGTTGTTGAAGATTGGTTGTTGGAGAAGCCGTACGTCTTGGACGAGTACTTGGCGTACTTGAAGTCATCTTGCACTTGACGTTCCGCCTTTGTAGCTTGATGCACGAGCTCAATGACGGTGGAGTAGGGTTGGAAGTCGGCGATCTTCTTGATGGGATGATTGAGTCCATTCAAGAAACGTGCCATTGTTTGCTCATTATCTTCCTTCACATTGGCTCGAATCATGGCTATATCCATTTCCTTGTAGTATTCTTCAACACTCTTTGTTCCTTGCTTGAGAAGTTGGAGTTTCTTGAAGAGGTCGCGGTTGCAGTAGGTGGGCACAAAACGTGCTCTCATGACATCCTTCATTTGAGCCCAAGTGGTGATTGAGGTTCGCCTCTTGCTTGTCATCTCTCAAGTATTTGTTCCCACCATATGAGCACATAGTCTTGGAACTCAAGTGATGCCATAGCGATCTTCTTCTTCCTCATAGTTGTGCAAACGAAAGATTTTGTCGACCTTCAATGCCCATGAGAGGTATTCTTCGGGGTCATTGCTTCCATTGAACTTGGGCATGGTGAATTTGAGCTTTCCATATCGTTGCTCTTCATTGTGTTGTTGGCGATGGTGATGATGACGCCCTTGACATGGATGACAATCGTCTTCATGTTGCTCTTAGTGTGGAGGAAGTCCATGATCAACTTGCTCTTGTTGAACTTGAGGTTGAGGAGGAGCTTGAGGAGCTTGTGGAGGAGCTTGAGGAACTTGATGGTGCACACGTGGTTGGTAGTTCCTCTCTTGGATTTCTTCTCGAAGGGCTTCCTCTTGATTGCGTCATTCGCGATTGCGGTTGGCGATGGCTCGACTTGATTCTTGAAGGGCACGTTGCGCCTCAAGAGCTTGCGCTTCTCGTTGTTGTTGTTGAAGGCATTGAGCCTCGGCGTCTTGTTCGTCTTGGTGTAGACGCGCTCGTTCTTCCTCTTGGCGCCGTAGTCGTTGTCGTTCTTAAGCTTGGGCAAAAGCGGCTTGGTTTGATTGAGGACGAGGGACTTGCTCATCGACTTGCTCTTGTGAATGCTTGTCATGTAGCGGGTTGCGAGATGCATGACGGTCTTGACGCGCGGCTCGGCGAAGAGTGTTCGATGACGGTGTACTTGAGTCGTAGAAGGTGTCGTCGGAGTGTCGACTCGAGCGGCTCCGTCTTGATGATGAAGAAGTGGAATGATGTCGGTTCCTCATCAAGTTGCGGATCTCGTCCATTCTTGCATCATTCTCTTGCTTGTGAGCATCGAACTTGTTGTCGAAGTAGTCTCTTGTACGTTGCTCGGCGAGTCGCAAGTCGGTGGCGAGGTTGTCGATGCGGTCGCCATTGCTTGTTGCTCTTGATGTAACGCCACAGCACACCAAAGAGGTGGCTCTTGGTGACGTATGAAGACATCTCGTCGTCTTGCTCGATGAAGAGTGGGTTGGTAGAAGTACTTGGCCTATCCATCATTCCAAGCAAAATATGTGAGTGGTAGAAGGAGAAGAACTTATACCAATGTACCTTTGACCGATGTTGATGATGAATCAAGTTCACTCAAATGCGGACAATGAAATAGCACTATTGGTACCAATCCTTGTCGGTTCTCACACCTACACAAATAAAAGCTTATGGTGGAGCTTGGTGAGGATGGTGGCACAAAATTTGATGCAATTGTAAGTGAGCTTCAATAATGTTGGAAAAGATTCACAAATTTGCAAATGCAACAAGTTGACCAAGCAAGTAGGTGTACACGGAATCACACACGCAAATAGAGAAGTGGGATTGTGCAAACCAAAAGTGAGCCAAAATGTGGAATCCACGAAAATGCTCTTGTTGCACAATACTAGAGAGACGCTAGCACGATTGCACAATAGGCGGATACGGAACTTGTGCACAACCTACTAGGCAAAATGCAACTATCTCTATCCCAAGTATGCTATATGTATGGTATTTCGGTGCTATGATCCAAGATGATCCAATATGACAATCTTAATGTAGTATGATGCTATGGTTCTTGCTCATAAGCTCTTTGCTTATCTTTCCTCTTTGCTTAAAAGCTTGGGTGGTTCTTTCACTTTTGAGCTCTTTTCTCATGCAATACTTCACGAACCAAGATAGCAATTGCGTATGTGATGACAACTTTGTGACACACAAATGGATCCCAAGATATGCACCACGGTGGTATGGTATGTATGCTATGGAGTATGATCACTAATGTGCACAAGTCACGTTGCCTGCAATACTCAATGGCTAGTATCGATGGGTAAGCAACGCAAAAGATGGCTATGATGTTTATCAATGCAATGGCAAGGTTTGGACGAAGATGTCGTCGAGATTATCGTCCTTGCTTACGGTTAAAGGTTCCAAACGGATGCGAATGTGGACGATGATGTGATGCACGGTCTTCAGTACATTGGCGAAGATGCCGCTGCACCGTGGTCGGAGTTGCCGAAGAAGCGGGAGTCGCCGAAGATGCGCGACCTTTCTGTCTAGGCCGGAAGTTCCGGGCAAGACGGAAGGTCCGGGGTCCGGAAGTTCCGGGCTGGGCCGGAAGGTCCGGGGTCCGGAAGTTCCGGGCTGGGCCGGAAGGTCCGCGGGCCGGAAGTTCCGGTGGTCGGGATTCTGCCAAAAACAGGGACTTCAGGATCGATGGTTTGGGCGGAAAAATTGGGGGGAAAACCCAAATCCTGAGGGGAAAGAGAAGAAATTAGAAGGGAAGAAGGAAGGGGAAGCTAGATCCACTCGAAGCAAAGCAAATCCAAGGATCAAATCCAACAAAACTTCATCACACCAACAAATCACAAAAAAAATTAGGGCTATTTTTGGTGGGGATTTTCGGATTTAGGACGAAAACAACAAAATCAAGCTAGAAAACACGGGGCAGGGGCTCCAAAAACATGATCAACGTGGCTCATCATACCATATGATGTAGGGCGGAACCCTAATCGGAGATCTTTCACGTTTGGAGGGGATCCTACGGGGAAAACACGACGAACAAGCGGAAGAACACAAGGAAAGACACACAAGAGGAACACTAAACCGACAAGTATCGGTCACACAAGGGCTAGATCACCAAACACATAAGGTAGCACAAGATTCAAAATCAACAAAGAAAGATACACGAGTAGCCGATCTTCTCCGTGAGGAGGTCTTGATGGGGTCCACCCTAGAGGGGATATTGAATCCCTTGGAAGGATCTTCTCCGAGGAGGCGCGATCTCCGAGGAGAAGGTAACCAAGTGGATGAGCAAGGGCTCTCACACGAAATATGAGCTAAACCAATGCTAACCCAAACTAGGAGGAGGTGGAGGAGTTTATATAGTTTACGGGGCGAAAGGATACATGGGCCTCGCCCAAGTGGCTGCGCGCAGGCAGGGCCGGAAGTTCCGGGCTAGGCCGGAAGTTCCGGGCGACGGAAGGTCCGGGCAGGGACCGGCCTAAGCCGAGAGTTGGCGCGGGTGGAGCTGGGCTGGCTTCCGGGGGCCGGAAGGTCCGGGCGGGCCGGAAGTTCCGGGGGCCGGAAGGTCCGGGACGGGTTCCGGGCTGGTTCCGGGCTAACCAGATAGTTGGCACGCCCGGGCTAGTCGATGTTGATAGAGGCGAAGGTGTCCCGATGTTTCGATGAGATAGCAATCGTTTTCTGTGGGAGTCGACTTTGACGATCCGACTACGAACGTGCGAAGACGTCGCGCCTTTAGCAATCACTAAACCAACTTCTGAGGGGTTATTGACCACGCCGGAGCACGATCAACCTGACCACGAGGGTCTATTTCCTGCGAGCAAATGAAGTACAAGCAAGAAACTGAGATTGCAATCTGGATATTGCGAATAAAAGAGGAAAGCTTTATTAATGAAGGTGGGGTTCTGTGACGCCTTGGTCTGGTCGTTGAACACAAACGAAGTACGCGAAGTTGCAGCTATGGCGAACTTTTGATCTAAACAAAACCCAAAGTCTAAACTGTGCCCTAAGGGCTGTATATATGGAGGAAAAGGGGGGGATTTCGTGGCCCTTGGGTAAGGGGTCCGAAACCAACCCTATCTCTTGTTTCCCCACACATACGGACTCTAAAAACAGCCTATACTTATGTATTTTGAAATTACATGGGCCTGTCCCAATAATAAGGTGACGCAGCACCTAGAATAGCCTCTGGACGAAATTTATGAAGTGGCATCTTGTATATTTCGTCCAAGGCTTCATTCACTCCTTATGGTGGCTTCAAAGTCCTGAAATCATCACTTGTAACTCCGTTCTTATTCCCCTTGCGCATGCCATCACCTCCATGCTTGTTCTTGCTCCAGTGTTCATCCTTCTCCAAGCTAGGCCCTTCATTTGTAAGCAAAACAAATGTATGCAATTTAGGCAGCATCATATTCTCATGAACATTAGGATCATTACCAAGAAACAAAAGTACCTGGTAATTTAATTGGCGTGCGCGAGCTCTAGTAATTGGTCCATTATATGTAACAGTAGGGGCTGTGGGTGTAACAATGGTATTGATGTCCTCATCATCCTCCCCTTCTTGAAATGAAGTCGTCCTCGATGGAAGCTCATCTTCCTCACCTAAATAAGGCTTCAAATCTGCAATGTTAAAAGTGGGACTAACCCCAAAATCTGCAGGCAGCTCAAGTTTATATGCATTATCATTTATTTTCTCTAACACCTTAAATGGACCATCAGCACATGGTATTAGCTTTGATTTACGCAAATTAGGAAACCTATCCTTACGCAAATGTAACCAAACAAGATCTCCAGGTGCAAACACAACATGTTTTCTACCCTTATCTCCAGCAAGTTTATATTTAGCATTCATACGCTCAATGTTTTCCTTAGTTAACTCATGCATTTTTAAAATCAATTCAGCACGTTCTTTAGCATCAAAATTAACCTTCTCCGAAGATGGAAGAGGCAACAAATCAATAGGTGCACGAGGGAGGAAACCATACACAATTTCAAAAGGGCACATCTTAGTAGCAGAATGCAATGAACGATTGTAAGAAAATTCAATATGAGGCAAGCATTCTTCCCACATTTTCTTATTATTCTTCAAAACAGCCCTAAGCATAGTAAACAATGTTCTATTGACTACTTCAGTTTGTCCATCAGTTTGGGGGTGACAAGTAGTACTAAAAAGCAGTTTAGTCCCCAACTTAGCCCATAAACATCTCCAAAAGTGGCTAAGAAATTTAGTATCACGATCTGACACAATAGTATTGGGCACACCATGCAAGCGAATAATTTCACGAAGAACAAATCAGCAACATTAACGGCATCATCGCTTTTATGACATGGTATAAAGTGTGCCATTTTCGAGAACCTATCCACGACAACAAATATGCTATCCCTCCCCTTCTTTGTTCGAGGTAAACCTAAAACAAAGTCCATAGATATATCCTCCCAAGGAACACTAGGTACAGGAAAAGGCATATATAAACCATGGGGATTGAGTCGTGACTTAGCTTTTTGACAAGTAGTGCAGCGAGCAATAAAACGCTCAACATCCCGTCTCATCTTTGGCCAAAAGAACTGTGTAGCAAGCACGTCCTCCGTCTTCTTCACGCCAAAGTGTCCCATTAATCCCCCTCCATGCGCCTCCCGCAACAACAAAAGACGAATAGAGCTAGCTGGAATGCATAGCACGAAACACAAATCCATCATTAACGACGAACTTGTTCCATGTTCTCCCTTCTTTACAATTCTGAAATACACCATTAAAATCAGCATCATGCACATATTGATCTTTGATGGTCTCCAAACCAAATATTTTGAAGTCAAGTTGTGAAAGCATAGTATAGCGACGAGACAATGCATCAACAATAACATTTTCTTTACCCTTCTTGTCTTTAATAACGTAAGGGAAAGTCTCAATTAATTCAACCCATTTAGCATGTCTACGATTCAATTTAGCTTGACTTTTAATATGTTTCAAATATTCATGATCAGAATGTATAACAAATTCTTTGGGCCATAAATAATGTTGCCATGTCTCTAAAGTCCGAACAAGAGCATATAATTCTTTATCATAAGTAGAATAATTCAGACTAGGCCCACTCAATTTTTCAGAAAAGTATGCAACAAGTTTGCCATTTGTAATACACACCTCCTAATCCAATTCCACTAGCATCACATTCAAGCTCAAAAGTCTTATTAAAATCAGGAAGTTGGAGTAAAGGAGCATGTGTCAACTTATCTTTCAATACCGTGAAGGCTTCTTCCTGTGCGGTACCCAAAACAAAAGGCACATCCTTCTTTGTAAGCTCATTGAGAGGTGCAGCAATGGTGCTAAACTCTCTCACAAAACGCCTATAGAAACCAGCGAGTCCAAGAAAACTCCTCACTTGTGTGACCGTTTTGGGCTGCGGCCAACTCTCAATAGCTTCAATCTTGGCTTTATCAACTTCAATTCCCTGTGGAGTAACAACATAGCCAAGAAAAGATACTCGGTCGGTGCAAAAGGTGCATTTCCCAAGGTTACCAAACAAACGTGCATCACGTAGAGCAATAAAAACAGCACGTAAATGTTCCAAATGTTCTTCCAAAGATTTGCTATAAATCAGTATATCATCAAAATAGATGCATTAGTTAACCCAAAAGGCATGACTAACCACTCATATAAACCAAACTTAGTTTTAAATGCTGTTTTCCATTCATCTCCCAATTTCATATGAATTTGATGGTATCCACTACGCAAATCAACTTTGGAGAATATTGTAGAGCCACTCAATTCATCAAGCATATCATCTAGCCTAGGAATAGGATGACGATAACGAATAGTAATATTATTAATGCCTCTACAATCAACACACATACGCCGACGCACCATCCTTTTTAGGCACTAGTATAATAGGAACAGCACAAGGACTAAGATATTCACGATATAACCTTTGTCGAGCAGCTCCCTGTACTTGACGATAATCTCCTTTGTCTCCTCTGGATTGGTACGGTATGGTGCACGGTTGATAGCGATGCACCGGAATTAAGTCAATTTGATGCTCAATCCTCGAATAGGTGGTAATCCCGGTGGCACGCCTTGTGGAAAGACGTGAGCGAACTCTGCAAAATGTTAGTGACAAGTAGGGGCAAAGAGGAAGGCACGTCCTCGAATGAAAATAATGCCTCTTTGCACACAAAAGCATAGCAAACAGATTTGCTAAAATCTAGCTCATCAATATAAGATTTGGTGGCAAGTAAACATGCACTTTTCAATTTAATTTCAGAAGCAACACTAGATGGTTTATTATTAGGCTTCATTTGTTGCTCAAATTCTTTTGCCACAATCTGATTTTCACTCTTAGTTTTCTCCTGTTTTGCTTTATTAGCTCTATGAATATCATCTTTAAAAATGGAATCAGGAGTCATAGGCAACAAAGTAATATTTGTATCCTTATGAACAAGAGTATACTGATTGTTTCTACCATGGTGTACAGAATTTTTATCAAATTGCCATGGTCGACCAAGTAATAAGGAACATGCTTGCATAGGTACCACATCACAATCAACATAATCAGCATATGTAGCGATACTAAAATGCACCCGAACAGTACGTGTTACCTTAACCTTGCCGCTGTTGTTGAACCATTGGATGTAGTAAGGATGTGGATGTGGTCTTGTGGTGAGAGATAGCTTCTCCACCATCTCCATGCTAGCCAAGTTGTTGCAGCTCCCTCCATCTATGATGACACGAATAGAACGTTCCTTCACAACTCCCTTTGTATGGAACAAATTATGCCTCTGATTTTGCTTAGCTTGCGTGACCTGCACACTCAAAACACGTTGAGCAACTAAACATTCATACCTGTCAGCATCTTCAGGAGCCATGTATTGCGTCTCATGATCAGAATCATCTCCACCGTGTTCTTCACGTGTAATAAGAGCCAAAGTCTCCTCATCATAGTCACTAGCGGACTCATACCCACCATCCTCTCGCAAAATGTCCTCTTCCCTTACAACGACGACAAATAATATCACTTGTGTGCCCTGTAGACGCCATGGAAGAAGAAGAGCTCTATGCAGGCCCGACAGTGTGTGCTCTTGGCAGATAGTGGTGGTTGTGCTCGCTTTCTTGTATCACGGTTGGAGGTGGCACCAAGGAGGTGATGGTGCAAGTGGCGATAGAGGATGCACGTGGTGTCCAGGTGAAGGTCGACTGCAGAAAAGTTAGTTCGCGCCAATGCATGTCGATCCTGCACTTCACGCTCAGCTTTATAAGCAAGATGGAATAAACGAGTGATATTATTATAATCCTTATAGTCTAGAATGGTCTGAATCTCTATTTAATCCACCCAGAAAATGTGCAAGCATAGCTTCATTCTCCTCAACAATACCACATCTAATCAAGCCAGTTTGTAATTCCGATAATATTCTTCACAGAATTTTTCCTTGTCTTAAGCGCTGCAATTTTGAAGTAATTCACATTGATAATATGGTGGAACCCAACGAGCACGCATAGCAGTTTTCAAAGCAGCCCAAGTAGCTGGAACGGGATATAATCTACAATGTTCGACCACCAAACACATGCAAAGCTAGTGAAAGCACAAACAGCAGCAGAACACGTCTCTCCTTAGGATATTGTAAACATGTAAATCGTTGTTCAGTTTCTAACTCCCAAGTAAGATATATATAAGGAACATATCTACCCTCAAATGGTGGAATATTCAATTTCAGTTTAGGGAGATGGTCATGATCTCGCACTGAGGGGAGCCCTAACATTGCCATTATTTGCATGTGGACGACCTGGTGGTTGTGGTGCTTTGGTGGTTGCACGTAGTTCTGATTTTGATCAACCTCATCCTCGTAATCTCCCACATAATCATCCTCCTCCGCATCAGCAGCAGGAGCCACAGAAGTATCAACAGCAGCACCAACAGTTTGGCCAAGCGCAAGAGGGACACGGCTCGCTCGGCGGAGTGCTGTTTCGCGACGTGGAGGTAGTCGTTGTTGTTGTTGTTGTAGAGGTGCATTAGGTGCAGCTGGTGGTGGTGGTGGAAGACGCGCGAGCAATTCATTAAACTTGTTATCGAGCTTTGTTTCAAACGTCTTCTCCATGCCATCTATCTTCTCCATGGCCTCTTCAAATCTGTTTAGCACATCCTGCACCTGTCCACTCATCATCTGCCGAAATTTATCATGAAGCTCCTTGTTCGTCAAGTTCTCCCAGTCAGTCTCGTCGGCTTGTGATCCTGGCATGGTTTGCAGCAATAGAAACACACAAGAATATGATCCTACAGACTACTAACACGTGGTGGTGGTGGGTGTCACAAAACCGTCAAGCAAATCTCAAATTCTTACCAGTTCTTACCCAAGAAGAAAGGTGATCGGCAACCGATGTAGTCAAAACTCTCAAAGCTTGGATAGAGCGATTACTGTGGAGAGTCAAACGACGATGTAGATGTATGTGGAGCTGGGAAGGCTTATAATATGGTAGCGTAAAGGGTCAGAATAATCAATTCAGAGATGCAAAGTTGAATAAACGCTCAACGATGGTCTTCAGGCTGGTCCTAGGCTAGACCGTACTAGAGACGCGAGCCTACAACACTAACAAAATCACGGCGCTGCACGTAAACAAGGGAGGAGCACACTCTGAATTTTTTTTTCTTTTGTTTTTCACTTTCTTTTGCACTTTTTTCCTCTTTTTTTTGCTCCGCAACAAATTTTTTTCGAAAAAGTCTACAAATGTCCTAAAAACTGCCTAGCCAGAATTTTCCAGACTTGTTTTTTTTTACGCTGGAATTATTTTTCTTCTGCGGGTAGCACGGAAGTTGGGGAGTCATTCTCTGTCACGACTTGGAGTATGGCGTGATCTGGAATTCCAAAACAAAGCAAAAATTACTGGACTCGGACTAGGACTAGTGGCGGAGATGAATCTGGTGGAATCTCGGACTGGTGGCGGAGATGAATCTGGTGGAACTCGGACTGGTGGCGGATATATGTTGCAGGTGGACTCGGATTGGCGTGATGGCGGCGGATATGTGGTGGCGTATATGGACTCGGATTGGCGGTGAATATGCGGTGGTGGTATATGGCAGCGGTGATGAAGTTGGTGCGGTGGTGGTATATGGTAACAGCGATGATGATGATGCGGTGGTGATATATGGCAGCAGCGACGTGACAACCTGTGAACAGAACTCGAAACTCTAAAGGACTAGACGCTAAAACCAGCAACTTGACACGACGATGCAACCGCAAATTCAACAAAGCAAATACAGAAAAGATTATGCAAAGGCTCAGATTGGTTCAGATGGGATGAACTAACCCTAATTTTTTTTGGCTTTTTCATGGACTATAGGTATGAAGAACAGACTCGATCTAAACTATGAAAAACTGTAAAATCTCACCGAGCAACCTGGAAATCTGATACCACTTGATAGAGGCGAAGGTGTCCCGATGTTTCGATGAGATAGCAATCATTTTCTGTGAGAGTCGACTTTGACGATCCGACTACGAACGTGCGATGACGTCGCGCCTTTAGCAACCGCTAAACCAACTTCTGAGGGGTTATTGACCACGCCGAAGCATGATCAACCTGACCACGAGGGTCTATTTCCTGCGAGCAAACGAAGAACAAGCAAGAAACTGAGATTGCAATCTGGATATTGCGAATAAAAGAGGAAAGCTTTATTAATGAAGGTGGGGTTCTGTGACGCCTTGGTCTGGTCGTTGAACACAAACGAAGTACGCAAAGTTGCAGCTATGGCGAACTTTTGATCTAAACAAAACCCAAAGTCTAAACGGTGCCCTAAGGGCTGTATATATGGAGGAAAAGGGGGGGGGGGGATTTCGTGGCCCTTGGGAAGGGGTCCGAAACCAACCCTAGCTCTTGTTTATGAAGTGGCATCTTGTATATTTCGTCCAAGGCTTCATTCACTCCTTATGGTGGCTTCAAAGTCCTGAAATCATCACTTGTAACTCCGTTCTTATTCCCCTTGCGCATGCCATCAACTCCATGCTTGTTCTTGCTCCAATGTTGATCCTTCTCCAAGCTAGGCCCTTCATTTGTAAGCAAAACAAATGTATCCAATTTAGGCAGCATCATATTCTCAAGAACATTAGAATCATTACCAAGAAACGAATTTACCTGGTAATTTAATTGGCGTGCGCGAGCTCTAGTAATTGGTCCATTATATGTAACAGTAGGGGCTGTGGGTGTAAAATGGTATTGATGTCCTCATCAGATGTCGTCGGAGGCCGGAAGCTCCGCGCGGGCCGGAAGTTCCGGGCTGTCCAGAGAGTTGAAGCCTGTCGTTTCTTCTTCAGCTCCTGGTTCCTTGGCTTGAACTTTGTACCTGATCACGCATAGCGTCTCGGACTTAGGTAGTAGCCATGTCTCACTTGAAGAAAAGGGGAACTCGAGTAGGAGTGATGTCACCTCGGATTGAATAGCACGAGCTCTTGCTCTTGTCATGGGTCCACTTGGAGCTTGGATAGTTGATGGAAGGTCCATGGGGATGACCGAAGGATGCTCCGCATCACCAAGCTTGTATGGGTGCTTTCAAACGGGTTCTGTACCGAGCTCAAGATCAATAACGAACTCGATTGGCCGGTGAGGTGGCATACCCGGAAGCTCTTCAGGAAAGACATCTTGATACTCACAAATAACTGGAATCTGAGAAATAGCGTCGATCTCGCCTTTCTCATTGAGATAGAACAACCGAATGGTTTCATCACGAGGGGCAAAGATGATCACATATTCAGAAGGATGCGTCGATTTAATCTCCTTGGCAGCACAATAAAGAAAGGCTGTCGGGGATATACCCCGCGGTATGACCCGACCGGAGTTGTAAACCGGCTGGGACTTGGTAAACCGGCGGATAGTTAAGACGGACAGTTAAGAAAGACAGTTAAGACAGATGGCCAAGACAGACGGTAAACCGGCAAGAGTCAAGTCAGATGATAACCCGGCAGGTGTTAAGTCAGTTCATAAACCGGCAGGAAGTCATAAACCGGCAGATCATCATAAACCGGCAGACCGTCATAAACCGGCAGATCATCATAAACCGGTAGACCATCTTAAACCGGCAAACAGTGATAACTGGGTTGCCAGGGGTTTTGAAGCCCGATACATTATGAAGCCCAAGATGTTAAGAAGCCCATAAAGAGAAGTCAGAATAGTTAAGTCTTAAGTCCGAGTTGGACTCTATATGTAACCCGCCCCTTCAACTTATATAAGGAGGGGCAGGGCTCCCCAAAGAGGGACAAGCAAGAGTTGAATAATCTTAGGGCTAGACACAAAGAGCCGGTTTACCGGCAACTCCCTCACGATGATAATGAGACCTAGCCTCAAACAGCATGTAGGGTTGTTACGGGATGATGTTTCCCGGGGCCCGAAGCTGTGTAAATCCCTGTTTTGAGTGTTGATCCGCCGCGCGTCTCTCGATTCCGCTCAACCCCTCTCAAGCTACCACATAGATGCGTTGGCCTCACGACTAAGTCCTCACCCTAAGACATCTGCCGTGACAATTCCATGACAGTTGGTGCCTACCATGGGGCCTGCGCAGGGTGGTGTTGAGTTCTTGGAGGGATCTTTCCTAGGGATCGAAGAGCTTGCAATTTTCCGGATGAAAAGGAGCCGGTTTGAAAGGATCGGCATCAGTTCAAGTTTGTCAGACCGGATTTATGATATGTGAGGTTTAAAGGTTAAACAAAATTTGAGGTTGTTTGCGTCGCCGTCACGTCGTCTCAATCCGCCGAGTCCAAACTGCACGAGGTGATTTGTCTGCTACTGTAACTACTCCGAGGCCAACTGGAGTTCAAGTGATCCGTCCGACCACAAATCCCGTCGAGTTGCCATAGTCGGTTTATCACCCGTACCTGCTGTTCCGCCACGTTGCAACTATTGTTCTGTACGTATCATCCGTAGTGGCTGCCACTCATGAGGGAATCAAGTCCCGAGGCAAACATCGATCTGCCGCTGCTGTTTTGTGCGTGAAGACCAAAATCAAGTCATCAACTGCTATACAATTATCCACTATGACGTGTGGAGGCACTAGTACAGAGTATTAGTCCGGTCTTGGTTTTTCCATCAGATGCCACGTTCACCGAGGCATATTACCGGCAGCAAAGGTTGCTATAAGAATAAACGGATCTAAACTGGATTGCTCAGCGTATTAGAAAAAAGGGGGAAGACCACGACTCAGACGTGGATTGATCCAACTGGCCGCGACTCGGAAGTGGGGATGGGCGCGGCTCCGTCGCTGCGGCCGCACCTCGCGAGCGCCTCTCCGCTCCTGCGACAGGCCTCAGCTGCCCTATCTTCGGCGGGGCTTCGCATTTTTTCCTCTATCGTCAAACCGCCCCGGCCAACAAGTTGATTTTGTCGCGGTGACCTACCGCCTGTGTTACTTAATCTGAGCCGCTGTCTCCGTTGCGTCACGACCTCGCCTTCGACCCATGCCGTTTCACCGGAAAACTAAATCACCAACCACAGCCGTGTGGAACCGCCATGCTGACCCGTCTCCTCCTCGCATAGCTGCGCAGCAGCTTCGCTCTTTAGGCTATGCTGCCGCTATTCTCGACGAAGCCGCATCTGCACAGCTAATCAAGGATATGCGCTGATTCAGTGTTCAAACGGTGGCTAAGCCCCCCGCAGGAGAGTTTAATAAACATCAACCAACGCCATGCCAAGAGTTGCTGCCTTCACCGCCAAAACCCGGCGTCGTAGCCTCATCTTGCCGGGTGCGCGTCCGCTACCACGGCCCCTCCTAGGCGGTCGAGCAGTCGCTGATCCGAGCCGTCGAACCCCTGCGTCGTCGTGGTCGTGGCATCAATGGTCTACTATGGGCCGCTCCGACTTCCAACGAACCGCCTCAGAGCCGGTCTCTGCGCCCCGCTTCTGTCAAACCGCCAGGCGTTGACCCGCTGCTCGCCCTGCTCCGCGACCCGCCGTCTGTGCCACGCCCTGTTTAAGGTGCTACTGTTGCCCTAGTGAACCGTCGGCCTCGCCTAGGCCGTCTCGGTTTCCATCCGCTTCCATCACAAGCTGTTGCCGGATCGTCTCCACGTCGCTGTTTCCTCTGTCGTCTGCGCCAGGCCGAGCCGCCCCGGATCGGTTCCAAGTCGCCACCTCCAACGCCCCTCTGCCAAAGTCGCGCTAAGCCGTCCATGATTACATCGCCGTCACAAGCATTGCACGCCATGACTAATGTCAAGCTGCTGCACTGCACGGCGGTCTTCACCCCGTTCGGAGTCCGCCTCGACCGAGCTGTTCAACTACCGTGGCCTGGCCTGGCTCCGCCTCCGGCTCGGATCCACCATCCGTTTCGAGCAGCCGTCGAGTCTCGCTGCTCCTGAACCGCCTCCGGAAGTCGCCTTCCGTACGAGTCGCCGGTGTCGGCGGCCATGCTCGTTCCGGTCTTGAACCTCCCAGGATTGTTGTGAGTCGTCGTCGCCGTACTCGCTCCGGTCTTGAACCACCCAGAACTGTTGTGAGTCGCCGTTGCCGCGCTCGCTCCGGTCTTGAACCGCCCTTTCCTGAGCCACCTCTGAAGCTCCCCCGCTGGGTCAACTCTTCTCCGAGTCGCCGCTTCGCTCGCTGTCGTGGCCTTCTTATAAACCGCTCCGGATTAACCTCGAGATCGCGAGCTGCTTCGGCCCACCGCTGACGCAGTTCACCTTCCGTTGTGGCCGGCTTGGCACTACTGTGGGTGCCTCTCTGCTACACTAAACCGGCCAGGGTTCAACACATCTATACTAAATCAGGTGGAGAGAGTGAAAGCAAGTGCATGGAGTCCAGATGACATGTATCAGCAGAGGGAGGCAGATGACGTTCTGTTATTTTCTTCCGTTTTAAAGGTGTTGTGTCACATTGATCAAGTTACCCTCCACGCATTTCTGACAAATACAAAGATGGGAGTATCACGGCTCACGAGTGACCTTGCATGGTATTTTCAATCAAAATGGTCCATGTACAAACCTCATGTGAGACAAGAAAAAGACGAAGGAGGGTCACGTGGATGTTATACTACGTCACATCAGCGAAGCTCAATGTGCATTTACTATTTAGTATTACATGGCACCAGCATCTGCATTCATCCGAAGAATACATCAAGTGATACCCATCCTATTTATTTCATCCGTATATAATAATCTGTCTGTGAACAGTTACTCTGCTTTGCAATATTTTATGCAGGACACTTATTCATTATAAACATGGTTTATACCATGGGTACAGAGCACGCGCTGGCAACATCCTGCCCGGTGATCGTCCGTGCCACATTACACGGTGAATGGACGCGTGCAAGATGTCGCCCTTACGGCCCGGTTTACATCAGCTTGCCGGGACCGCGCCTGCGTTTGACTCGCCCGTCCGAACCGGTTTACAACGCCGCGGCCGACTCATCTGTCTGTGCCGCCTCTGATGCTGCGGTCGTATTTTCCGTCCGTCTCTCGCGGACCGGTCTACATCAACACACCGGGCCGCACCTATCTGCATGAGCTATTTATTGAGTATGAGCAAGTCACTACTTGGGTAGCCTGGTTTTTCTTCCAATAAATTGGAGGCAAATTATCATTCAGCCGCAGTCTGCACTGGATGGATCAATGGACATGCGCGAAATCGCTGCCACTACAGTTTGGTCAACTTCAAACAGCCAGTTGGAAGGAACCATTGCCCGAGTTGCTGACACGGCTCATACGGGATCATTTATAACCCGCCGCAGTCACCTCAACCTTCTGTGGATTCACATGGCGTTATCAACACCGATGATATATACCTTCTGCTGTGGTCAAGTACGGAGAATCTCAAGACAACTCCTTAAGTCATCTTAAGACTCGGGGGCTACGATGATATGACGCAGCAAGTCTTGCCAGTTTCAGCAAATTCAAGTGCCCCAGGATGTTGAAGGGAAACCCGGTCCCGGAGGATTCTGTTATATTGATGAAAATTTAAAGGCCGTCAAAAATATTCTGGCTCACAATGGTGCTTCCGATTTATTGTCCGGTTTAAGGGAAATCCCGTCTCCCACACAGCGCTGAAGCCCTTAGTATCTGGTTCAAATCCGGTTTAAGAGGAAATTATCTCTTGCAAAGCTCTAACGCTCTCAATATCCGATTCAAAATCCCGGTTCAAGAAGAATTTATCTCTTGCAAAAAGTTAAAAGTTGCCGAAGAGGACATGTTGCCATGATGCATTGTTCAAACATAGGTATTCCACCTTATTAACTTATCATATTATTGATCACTAGGGGGCTTGGTCGTATCTGAACCATAGCTACACCTCTTGATCGGCGCAATGCCACAGCATCACTTGGGGGCTTGGTCGTATCCGAACCATAGCTACACCTCTTGATCGACGCAATGCCACAACATCACTTGGGGGCTTGGTCGTATCCGAACCATAGCTACACCTCTTGATCAGCGCAATGCCACAACATCACTTGGGGGCTTGGTCGTATCCGAACCATAGCTACACCTCTTGATCGGCGCAATGCCATAGCATCACTTGGGGGCTTGGTCGTATCCGAACCATAGCTACACCTCTTGAGCGGCATAGTGCCACCACGTCACTTGGGGGCTTGGTCGTATCCGAACCATAGTCACACCTCTTGATCGCTCAAAGCCTCGACTACAACGGTTTTATTTGCCTTTTGCTAAGTTTTTCTTTCTTTTGATAAGATTTGTGATAGCGCAACGTGATGAGGACATCAATACCATTGTTACACCCACAGCCCCTCATCGCTACATATATCGGACCAATTACTAGAGCTCGCAAGACGCCAATTAAATTATCGTGTACTTTCGCTTTCTTGGTAATGATTCTAATGTTCATGAGAATATGATGCTGCTTAAATTGGATACATTTGTTTTGCTTACAAATGAAGGCCCTAGCTTGGAGAAGGATGGACATTGAGCAAAAACAAGCATGGAGATAATGCCATGCTAAGGGGAACAAGAACGGAGTTACAAGTGATGATTTCAGGACTTTGAAGCCACCATAATGGGTGCATGAAGCCTTGGACGAAATATACAAGATGCTACTTCATAAATGTCGCCCCGAGGCTATTCTAGGTGCTGCGTCACCTTATTAGTGGGCCAGGCCCATGTAATTTCGAAATACTTAAGTATAGGCTATTTTTAGAGTCCGTATGTGGGGAAACAAGAGATAGGGTTGATTTCGACCTCCACCAAGGGCCACGAAATTCCCCCTCTTCCTCCATATATACAGCCCTTAGGGCACCGCTTAGACCTTGGGTTTTGTTTAGATTAAAAGTTCGCCATAGCTGCAACTTCGCTGATTTCGCTTGTGTTCAACGACTGCATAAAGCGCCACAGTAACCCCACCTTGATCAATAAAGCTTTCATCTTATATTCGCAATATCCAGATTGCAATCTCAGTTTCTTGCTTGTTCTTCGCTTGCTCGCAGGAAATAGACCCTCGTGGTCAGGTTGATCGTGTTCGTGTGGTCAATAACCTCTCGGAGTTGGTTTAGCGATTGCTAAGGCGCGACGCCCTCACACGCTCAGTAGTCGGATCGTCAAAGTCGACTTCCTCCAAAGCGAAAACCCACATCTCATCGAAAGACGGGACACCTTTGCCTCTATCAAGTGGTATCAGATTTTCAGGTTGCTCGGTGAGATTTTACAATTTTCCGTAGTTTAGATCGAGTCTGTTCTTCATACCTATAGTCCACGAAAAAGCCACAAAAAAATTAGGGTTAGTTCATCATATCCGAACCAATCTGAGCCTTTGCATAATCTTTTTAGGGTTTTGCTTTGTTGAATTTGCGGGTACATCGTCGTGTCGAGTTGCTGGTCTTAGAGTCTAGTCTTTTAGAGTTTTGAGTTCTGGTCATAAGTTGTCACGCCGCCGCCGCACCATCATCATCGCCTTGCCATCTTCCACCATTGCTTATCCGCCACCGCCTCAATCCATATCCATATCCATATACCACCACCGCTACCATATACCACCACCGCTGCCATATACCACCACCATATATCCACCACCAATCCGAAGTTCTTCTCATATTAGCTTTGTTTTAGAGATCCATCTAGTTTCCGATTCGTGTTTCCTTGCGGAGTAGGTTTGGAAAAAAAAAAGAGTCTGAAACCACCTCCGCTTAGGCCCAAAATTTTCCAAAACGCACTTGTCAAAAAATTTTCCGCTATCCTATTTTTAGGTGTTTCTAAGCGTATTGAGACAATCGCCGTTATAGAAAGTTTTTTGACCTGCTTCAGCTTTTTGGGTCCGGCAATCGAAAAAAAAAATTTTTGGTCGAAAAAATTTCGTGCCCATCCCGTCGGTTTGACTTGGGAAGAGTTTTGAGACACTCGCCATTATAGTGATTTTTCAAGAAAAAAAAAAAAAAAAGCAGCAAAAAAAAAAAAAAAAAAAAAAAAAGAGCGAAAAAAAAATTTCCAGAGTGTGCTTTTCCGTTGTTTCCGCAGCAGCGCCGTGATTTTGTTAGTGTTCTAGGCTCGCGCCTCTAGCACGGTTCAGCCTAGGACCAGACAAGATCGCTGTTGAGCGCTTATTCAACTTTGCATCTCTCGAATTGATTATTGCTAACCTTTTTTTGCTACCATATTATAAGCCTTCCCAGCTCCACATACATCTACATCGTATGCTTGACTCTCCCCGTAATCGCTTCTATCCAAGCTTTGAGAGTTTTGACTACATCGGTTGCCGATCACCGTCTGCTGGGTAAGAACTGTAAGAATTTGAGATTTGCTTGACGGATTTGTGATCGCCCACCACACCACCACCACCACTTCCTAGTAGTCCGTCAATCATATTCTTGTGTGTTTCTATTGTGCTAACCATGGCAGGATCATGTCGATTTAGACCGACCGGGAGAACATGACAAACAAAGCGCTACATGATAAGTTTCAACAAATGATGAGTGGGCAGGTGGACGATGTGCTAAATAGATTTGAAGAGGCCATGGAGAAGATAGATGGCATTGAGAAGGCGTCAAACAAAGCTCGATAACAAGTTTAATGAATTGCTCAAGGCCTACCACCACCACCACCGGCTGCACCTAACGCACCTCTACTACAACAACAAGGACTACCTCCACATCGTGAAACAGCCCTCCGCCGAGCTTCCCGTGTCCTCTTCACCGCCAAGCTGCTGGTGCTGCTGTTGATACTTCGTGGCTCCCGCCGCTGCGGTGGGGAGGATGATTATGTGAGAGATTACGAGGATGAGGTTGATCAACATCGAACCACGTGCAACCACCAAGACCACAACCACCGTGTCGCCCACATGCAAATAATGGCAATGTTCGGCTCCCCTTCAGTACGAGATCATGACCATCTCCCTAAACTGAAATTGAATATTCCACCATTTGAGGGTAGATATGTTCCTGATATATATCTTACTTGGGAGTTAGAAACTGAACAACGATTTACATGTTTACAATATCCCGAGGAGAGACGTGTTCTCGCTGCTGTTTGTGCTTTCACTAGCTTTGCATGTGTTTGGTGGTCTGAACATTGTAGATTATATCCTGTTCCAGCTACTTGGGCTGCTTTGAAAACTGCTATGCGTATCTGGTTCCACCATATTATCAACGTGAATTACTTCAAAATTGCAGCGCTTAAGACAAGGAAAAATTCGTAGAAGAATATTATCAGAATTACAAACTGGCTTGATTAGATGTGGTATTGTTGAGGAGAATGAAGCTATGCTTGCACGTTTTTCGGGTGGATTAAATAGAGAGATTCAAACCATTCTAGACTACAAGGATTATAATAATATCACCGATTATTCCATCTTGCTTGTAAAGCTGAACGTGAAGTGCAGGATCGATGTGCCTTGGCGCGACTAACTTTTTCGCAGGTCGACCTTCATCATGGACACCACGCGGCATCATCTACTTCCACACGCTCTACTACACCGCACCTCCGCCGGCTGCCACCTCCAACCGTGATACAAGAAAGCAGGCACAACCACCACTATCCGCCAAGAGTACACCCGCTGGGCCTACACAGAGCTCTTCTTCTTCCATGGCGCCAACAGGCACACAAGTGATATTATTTGTCGTCGTTGTAAGGGAAGAGGACATTTTATGAGAGAATGCCAATCTCAGCGCAGTGATGATTGCTACCGAGGATGGTGGGTATGAGTCGCTAGTGACTATGATGAAGAGACTTTGGCTCTTATTACACATGAAGAACACGGTGGAGATGATTCTGATCATGAGACGCAATACATGGCTGTCAAGATGCCGACATGTATGAATGTTTAGTTGCTCAACGTGTTTTGAGTGTGCAGGTTACACAAGCTGAGCAAAATCAGAGGCATAACTTGTTCCATACAAAGGAGTTGTGAAGGAACGCTCTATTCAAGGCCATCATAGATGGAGGAGCTGCAACAACTTGGCTAGCATGGATATGGTGGAGAAGCTTTTCTCACCACAAGACCACATCCACATCCTTACTACATCCAATGGTTCAACAACAGCTGCAAGGTTAAGGTAACACGATCTGCTCGTGTGTATTTTAGTATCTCTACATA
The DNA here is from genome assembly GCA_021605205.1 of Aegilops longissima. Lineage (NCBI taxonomy): Eukaryota > Viridiplantae > Streptophyta > Magnoliopsida > Poales > Poaceae > Aegilops > Aegilops longissima. Next base: position 427,879,279 of record CM038682.1, read on the forward strand.
TGCTGATTATGTTGATTGTGATGTGGTACCTATGCAAGCATGTTCCTTATTACTTGGTAGACCATGGCAATTTGATAAAAATTCTGTACACCATGGTAGAAACAATCAGATACTCTTGTTCACAAGGATAAAAATATTACTTTGCTTCCTATGACTCCTGATTCCATTTTGAAAGATGATATTAATAGAGCTAATAAAGCAAAACAGAGAGAAAATAAGAGTGAAAATCAGATTGTGGCAAAAGAATTTGAGCAACAAATGAAGCCTAATAATAAACCATCTAATGTTGCTTCTGAAATTAAACTGAAAAGTGCATGTTTATTTGCCACCAAATCTGATATTGATGAGCTAGATTCTAGCAAATCTGTTTGCTATGCTTTTGTGTGCAAAGAGGCATTATTTTCATTCGAGGACGGTTTTCCTCTTTGCCCCTCGTTGTCACTAACATTTTGCAGAGTTCACGACGCCTTCCCACAAGACGTGCACACGGATTACCACCTATTCGAGGGATTGAGCATCAAATTGACTTAATTCCCGTGCATCGCTACCCAACCGTGCACCATACCGCATCAATCCAGAGGAGACGAAGGAGATTATGCGTCAACTATGTGAGCTGCTCGACAAAGGTTATATACGCGAATCTCTTAGTCCTTGTGCTGTTCCTATTATACTAGTGCCTAAAAAGGATGGTACGTCACGTATGTGTGTTGATTGTAGAGGCATTAATAATATTACTATTCGTTATCGCCATCCTATTCCTAGGCTAGATGATATGCTTGATGAATTGAGTGGCTCTACAATATTCTCCAAAGTTGATTTATGAGTGGATACCATCAAATTCAGTATGAAATTGGGAGATGAATGGGAAACAGCATTTAAAACTAAGTTTGGATTATATGAGTGGTTAGTCATGCCTTTTGGGTTAACTAATGCACCTAGTACTTTCATGAGATTAATGAACGAAGTTTTACGTGCTTTCATTGGACGATTTGTGGTAGTTTACTTTGATGATATACTGATTTATAGCAAATCTTTGGAAGAACATTTGGAACATTTACGTGTTGTTTTTAATGCTCTACGTGATGCACGCTTGTTTGGTAACCTTGGGAAGTGCACCTTTTGCACGAATCGAGTATCTTTTCTTGGCTATGTTGTTACTCCACAGGAATTGAAGTTGATAAAGCCAAGATTGAAGCTATTGAGAGTTGGCCGCAGCCCAAAACGGTCACACAAGTGAGGAGTTTTCTTGGACTCGCTGGTTTCTATAGGCTTTGTGAGAGACTTTAGCACCATTGCTGCACCTCTCAATGAGCTTACAAAGAAGGATGTGCCTTTTGTTTGGGGTACCGCACAGAAGAAGCCTTCACGGTATTGAAAGATAAGTTGACACATGCTCCTTTACTCCAACTTCCCGACTTTAATAAGACTTTTGAGCTTGAATGTGATGCTAGTGGAATTGGATTAGAGGTGTGTTATTACAAGATGGCAAACCTGTTGCATACTTTTTCTGAAAAATTGAGGGCCTAGTCTGAACTATTCTACTTATGACAAAGAATTATATGCTCTTGTTCGGACTTTAGAGACATGGCAACATTATTTATGGCCCAAAGAATTTGTTATACATTCTGATCATGAATCTTTGAAACATATTAAAAGTCAAGCTAAACTGAATCGTAGACATGCTAAATGGGTTGAATTCATTGAGACTTTCCCTTATGTCATTAAACACAAGAAGGGTAAAGAAAATGTTATTGCTGATGCTTTGTCTCGTCGATATACTATGCTTTCACAACTTGACTTCAAAATATTTGGTTTGGAGACCATCAAAGATCAATATGTGCATGATGTTGATTTTAAAGATGTAATGCAGAATTGTAAAGAAGGAAGAACATGGAACAAGTTCGTTCTTAATGATGGTTTTGTTCCGTGCTAACAAGCTATGCATTCTCCCGCTAGCTCTGTTCGTCTTTTTGTTGTTGCAGGAGGCGATGGAGGAGGATTAATGGGACACTTTGGCATCAAGAAGACGGAGGATATACTTGCTACACATTTCTTTTGGCCAAAGATGAGACGGGATGTTGAGCGTTTTGTTGCTCGCTGCACTACATGTCAAAAAGCTAAGTCACGACTCAATCCTCATGGTTTATATATGCCTTTGCCTGTGCCTAGTGTTCCTTGGGAGGATATATCTATGGACTTTGTTTTAGGTTTTGATGAGGACATCAATCCCATTGTTACACCCACAGCCCCTGCTGCTATATATACTGGACCAATTACTAGAGCTCACAAGACGCCAATTAAATTATCGTACTTTCGCTTCTTGGTAATGATTCTAATGTTCATGAGAATATGATGCTGCTTAAATTGGATACATTTGTTTTGCTTACAAATGAAGGGCCTAGCATGGACAAGAAAGATGAACATTGGAGCAAGTTCAAGCATGGAGATGTTGGCATGCTAAGGGGAACAAGAACGGAGTTACAAGTGATGATTCCAGGACTTTGAAGCCACCCTAATGAGTGCATGAGGCCTTGGACGAAATATACAAGATGCCACTTCATAATATTCGTCCATAGGCTATTCTAGGTGCTGCGTCACCTTATTATTGGGCCAGCCCATGTAATTTCGAAATACTTAAGTATAGGCTGTTTTAGAGTCCGTATGTGTGGGAAACAAGAGTTAGGGTTGATTTCGACCCTCCACCAAGGGCCACGAAATTCTCTTCCTCCATATATACAGCCCTTAGGGCACCGCTTAGACCTTGGGTTTTGTTTAGATTAAAAGTTCGCCATAGCTGCAACTTCGCTGCATTTCGCTTGTGTTCAACGACTGCATAAAGGCGCCACAGTAACCCCACCTTGATCAATAAAGCTTTCATCTTATATTCGCAATATCCAGATTGCAATCTCAGTTTCTTGCTTGTTCTTCGCTTGCTCGCAGGAAACAGCCCTCGTGGTCGTTGATCGTGTCTCGCGTGGTCAATAACCTCTCGGAGTTGGTTTAGCGATTGCTAAGGCGCGACGCCTCAAGACGCTCGTAGTCGGATCGCCAAAGTCGACTTCCTCCAAACGAAAACCACCATCTCATCGAAAGATCGGACACCTTTGCCTCTATCAAGTGGTATCAGATTTTCAGGTTGCTCGTGAGATTTTACAGTTTTTCGAGATTAGATCGAGTCTGTTCTTCATACCTAAAGTCCATTTAAAAAGCCACAAAAAAAATTAGGGTTAGTTCATCATATCCCAACCAATCTGAGCCTTTGCATAATCTTTTTAGGGTTTTGCTTTGTTGAATTTGCGGTTGCATCGCCGTGTCAAGTTGCTGGTCTTAGAGTCTAGTCTTTAGAGTTTCGAAGTTCGGTCATAAGTTGTCACGCCGCCGCCGCACCATCATCATCGCCTTTGCCATCTACCACCATTGCTTATCCGCCACCGCCTCAATCCGTATCCATATACCACCACCAATCCGATCCCATACCACCGCTATATACCACCACCGCTGCCATATACCACCACCATATATCCACCACCAATCCGAAGTTCTTCTCATATTAGGTTTGTTTTCGAGATCCATCTAGTTTCCGATTCGTGTTTTCTTGCCGAGTAGGTTTCGAAAAAAAGAGTCCGAAACCACCTCCGCTTAGGCCCAAAATTTTCCAAAACGCACTTGTCAAAAAAATTTTCGCTATCCTATTTTTAGGTGTTTCTAAGTGGATTGAGACAATCGCCATTATAGAAAGTTTTTTGACCTGCTTCAGCTTTTTGGGTCCGGCAATAAAAAAAAAATTTTTTTGGTCGAAAAAATTTCGTGCCCATCCCGTCGGTTTGACCTGGAAGAGTTTTGAGACACTCGCCATTATAGTGATTTTTTTCAAAAAAAAAAAAAAAAGAGCAGCAAAAAAAAAAAAAAAAAAAAAAAAAAAGAGCGAAAAAAAAAATTCCAGAGTGTGCTTTTCCGTTGTTTCCGCAGCAGCACCGTGATTTTGTTAGTGTTCTAGGCTCGCCTCTAGCACGGTTCAGCCTAGGACCAAAGACAAGATGTCGTTGAGCGCTTATTCAACTTTGCATCTCTCGAATTGATTATTGCTAACCTTTTTGCTACCATATTATAAGCCTTCCCAGCTCCACATACATCTACATCGTATGCTTGACTCTCCCCGTAATCGCTTCTATCCAAGCTTTGAGAGTTTTGACTACATCGGTTGCCGATCACCACCTGCTGGGTAAGAACTGGTAAGAATTTGAGATTTGCTTGACGGATTTGTGATCGCCCACCACACCACCACCACCACTTCCTAGTAGTCCGTCAATCATATTCTTGTGTGTTTCTATTGCTGCTAACCATGGCAGGATCAAGTCGATTTAGACCGACCGGGAGAACATGACAAACAAAGCGCTACATGATAAGTTTCAACAAATGATGAGTGGGCAGGTGGACGATGTGCTAAATAGATTTGAAGAGGCCATGGAGAAGATAGATGGCATTGAGAAGGCGTCAAACAAAGCTCGATAACAAGTTTAATGAATTGCTCGCTGCCTACCACCACCACCACGGCTGCACCTAACGCACCTCTACTACAACAACACGGACTACCTCCACATCGCTAAACAGCCCTCCGCCGAGCTTCCCGTGTCCTCTTCACCGCCAAGCTGCCGGTGCTGCTGTTGATACTTCGTGGCTCCGCCTGCGGTGGGGAGGATGATTATGTGAGAGCTTACGAGGATGAGGTTGATCAACATCGAACCACGTGCAACCACCAGCACCACAACCACCAGGTCGCCCACATGCAAATAATGGCAATGTTCGGCTCCCCTTCAGTACGAGATCATGACCATCTCCCTAAACTGAAATTGAATATTCCACCATTTGAGGGTAGATATGTTCCTGATATATATCTTACTTGGGAGTTAGAAACTGAACAACGATTTACATGTTTACAATATCCCGAGGAGAGACGTGTTCTCGCTGCTGTTTGTGCTTTCACTAGCTTTGCATGTGTTTGGTGGTCTGAACATTGTAGATTATATCCTGCTCCAGCTACTTGGGCTGCTTTGAAAACTGCTATGCGACTCGCTGGTTCCACCATATTATCAACGTGAATTACTTCAAAAATTGCAGCGCTTAAGACAAGGAAAAATTCGTAGAAGAATATTATCAGAATTACAAACTGGCTTGATTAGATGTGGTATTGTTGAGGAGAATGAAGCTATGCTTGCACGTTTTCGGGTGGATTAAATAGAGAGATTCAGACCATTCTAGACTACAAGGATTATAATAATATCACCGATTATTCCATCTTGCTTGTAAAGCTGAACGTGAAGTGCAGGATCGATGTGCCTTGGCGCGACTAACTTTTCTCGCAGGTCGACCTTCATCATGGACACCACGCGGCATCATCTACTTCCACACGCTCTACTACACCGCACCTCCGCCGGCTGCCACCTCCAACCGTGATACAAGAAAGGTGCACAACCACCACTATCCGCCAAGAGTACACCGCTGGGCCTACACAGAGCTCTTCTTCTTCCATGGCGCCAACAGGCACACAAGTGATATTATTTGTCGTCGTTGTAAGGGAAGAGGACATTTTATGAGAGAATGCCAATCTCAGCGGTGATGATTGCTACCGAGGATGGTGGGTATGAGTCCGCTAGTGACTATGATGAAGAGACTTTGGCTCTTATTACACATGAAGAACACGGTGGAGATGATTCTGATCTTGAGACGCAATACATGGCTGTCAAGATGCCGACAGTATGAATGTTTAGTTGCTCAACGTGTTTTGAGTGTGCAGGTTACACAAGCTGAGCAAAATCAGAGGCATAACTTGTTCCATACAAAGGAGTTGTGAAGGAACGTTCTATTCAAGGCCATCATAGATGGAGGGAGCTGCAACAACTTGGCTAGCATGGATATGGTGGAGAAGCTTTCTCACCACAAGACCACATCCACATCCTTACTACATCCAATGGTTCAACAACAAATGCAAGGTTAAGGTAACACGACTGCTCGTGTGCATTTTAGTATCTCTACATATGCTGATTATGTTGATTGTGATGTGGTACCTATGCAAGCATGTTCCTTATTACTTGGTAGACCATGGCAATTTGATAAAAATTTGTACACCATGGTAGAAACAATCAGATACTCTTGTTCACAAGGATAAAATATTACTTTGCTTCCTATGACTCCTGATTCCATTTTGAAAGATGATATTAATAGAGCTAATAAAGCAAAACAGAGAAAATAAGAGTGAAAATCAGATTGTGGCAAAAGAATTTGAGCAACAAATGAAGCCTAATAATAAACCATCTAATGTTGCTTCTGAAATTAAACTGAAAAGTGCATGTTTATTTGCCACCAAATCTGATATTGATGAGCTAGATTCTAGCAAATCTGTTTGCTATGCTTTTGTGTGCAAAGAGGCATTATTTTCATTCGAGGACGGTTTTCCTCTTTGCCCCCGCTGTCACTAACATTTTGCAGAGTTCGCCGACGCCTTCCCACAAGACGTGCCACCGGATTACCACCTATTCGAGGGATTGAGCATCAAATTGACTTAATTCCCGTGCATCGCTACCCAACCGTGCACCATACCGCATCAATCCAGAGGAGACGAAGGAGATTATGCGCCAAGTACAGTGAGCTGCTCGACAAAGGTTATATACGCGAATCTCTTAGTCCTTGTGCTGTTCCTATTATACTAGTGCCTAAAAAGGATGGTACGTCGGCGTATGTGTGTTGATTGTAGAGGCATTAATAATATTACTATTCGTTATCGCCATCCTATTCCTAGGCTAGATGATATGCTTGATGAATTGAGTGGCTCTACAATATTCTCCAAAGTTGATTTATGAGTGGATACCATCAAATTCGTATGAAATTGGGAGATGAATGGAAAACAGCATTTAAAACTAAGTTTGGATTATATGAGTGGTTAGTCATGCCTTTTGGGTTAACTAATGCACCTAGTACTTTCATGAGATTAATGAACTAAGTTTTACGTGCTTTCATTGGACGATTTGTGGTAGTTTACTTTGATGATATACTGATTTATAGCAAATCTTTGGAAGAACATTTGGAACATTTACGTGTTGTTTTTAATGCTCTACGTGATGCACGCTTGTTTGGTAACCTTGGGAAGTGCACCTTTGCACCGATCGAGTATCTTTTCTTGGCTATGTTGTTACTCCACAGGAATTGAAGTTGATAAAGCCAAGATTGAAGCTATTGAGAGTTGGCCGCAGCCCAAAACGGTCACACAAGTGAGGAGTTTTCTTGGACTCGCTGGTTTCTATAGGCGCTTTGTGAGAGACTTTAGCACCATTGCTGCACCTCTCAATGAGCTTACAAAGAAGGATGTGCCTTTTGTTTGGGGTACCGCATGTGAAGAAGCCTTCACGGTATTGAAAGATAAGTTGACACATGCCCTTTACTCCAACTTCCCGACTTTAATAAGACTTTTGAGCTTGAATGTGATGCTAGTGGAATTGGATTAGAGGTGTGTTATTACAAGATGGCAAACCTGTTGCATACTTTTCTCGAAAAATTGAGGGCCTAGTCTGAACTATTCTACTTATGACAAAGAATTATATGCTCTTGTTCGGACTTTAGAGACATGGCAACATTATTTATGGCCCAAAGAATTTGTTATACATTCTGATCATGAATCTTTGAAACATATTAAAAGTCAAGCTAAACTGAATCGTAGACATGCTAAATGGGTTGAATTCATTGAGACTTTCCTTATGTCATTAAACACAAGAAGGGTAAAGAAAATGTTATTGCTGATGCTTTGTCTCGTCGATATACTATGCTTTCACAACTTGACTTCAAAATATTTGGTTTGGAGACCATCAAAGATCAATATGTGCATGATGCTGATTTTAAAGATGTAATGCAGAATTGTAAAGAGGGAAGAACATGGAACAAGTTCGTTATTAATGATGGTTTTGTGTTCCGTGCTAACAAGCTATGCATTCCGCTAGCTCTGTTCGCCTTTTGTTGTTGCAGGAGGCGATGGAGGAGGATTAATGGGACACTTTGGCGTGAAGAAGACGGAGGATATACTTGCTACACATTTCTTTTGGCCAAAGATGAGACGGATGTTGAGCGCTTTGTTGCTCGCTGCACTACATGTCAAAAAGCTAAGTCACGACTCAATCCTCATGGTTTATATATGCCTTTGCTCGTGCCTAGTGTTCCTTGGGAGGATATATCTATGGACTTTGTTTTAGGTTTACCTCTAACAAAGAAGGGAGGATAGCATATTTGTTGTCGTGGATAGATTCTAAAATGGCACACTTTATACCATGTCATAAAAGCGATGATGCTGTTAATGTTGCTGATTTGTTCTTTCGTGAAATTATTCGCTTGCATGGTGTGCCAAATACTATTGTTTCAGATCGTGATACTAAATTTCTTAGCCACTTTTGGAGATGTTTATGGGCTAAGTTGGGGACTAAACTGCTTTTAGTACTACTTGTCACCCCAAACCGATGGATAAACTGAAGTAGTCAATAGAACATTGTCTACTATGCTTAGGGCTGTTTTGAAGAATAATAAGAAAATGTGGGAAGAATGCTTGCCTCATATTGAATTTGCTTATAATCGCTCATTGCATTCTACTACTAAGATGTGCCCTTTGAAATTGTGTATGGCTTCCTACCTCGTGCACCTATTGATTTGTTGCCTCTTCCATCTTCGGAGAAGGTTAATTTTGATGCTAAAGAACGTGCTGAATTGATTTTAAAATGCATGAGATAACTAAGGAAAACATTGAGCGATGAATGCTAAATATAAACTTGTTGGAGATAAGGGTAGAAAACATGTTGTCTTTGCACCGGAGATCTTGTTTGGTTACATTTATGTAAGGATAGGTTTCCTAATTTGCGCAAATCAAAGCTAATGCCACGTGTTGATGGTCCATTTAAGGTGTTAGAGAAAATAAATGATAATGCATATAAACTTGAGCTGCCCGCAGATTTTGGGGTTAGTCCCACTTTTAACATTGCAGATTTGAAGCCTTATTTGGGTGAGGAAGATGAGCTCGCCGAGGACGACTTCATTTCAAGAAGGGAGGATGATGAGGACATCAATACCATTGTTACACCCACAGCCCCTGCTGCTATATATACGGACCAATTACTAGAGCTCTCAAGACGCCAATTAAATTATCGTACTTTCGTTTCTTGGTAATGATTCTAATGTTCATGAGAATATGATGCTGCTTAAATTGGATACATTTGTTTTGCTTACAAATGAAGGGCCTAGCATGGAGAAAGATGAACATTGAGCAAGAACAAGCATGGAGATGTTGCCATGCTAAGGGGAACAAGAACGGAGTTACAAGTGATGATTCCAGGACTTTGAAGCCACCCTAATGAGTGCATGAGGCCTTGGACGAAATATACAAGATGCCACTTCATAATATTCGTCCATAGGCTATTCTAGGTGCTGCGTCACCTTATTATTGGGCCAGGCCCATGTAATTTCGAAATACTTAAGTATAGGCTGTTTTAGAGTCCGTATGTGTGGGGAAACAAGAGTTAGGGTTGATTTCGACCCTCCACCAAGGGCCACGAAATTCTCTTCCTCCATATATACAGCCCTTAGGGCACCGCTTAGACCTTGGGTTTTGTTTAGATTAAAAGTTCGCCATAGCTGCAACTTCGCAGCATTTCGCTTGTGTTCAACGACTGCATAAAGGCGCCACAGTAACCCCACCTTGATCAATAAAGCTTTCATCTTATATTCGCAATATCCAGATTGCAATCTCAGTTTCTTGCTTGTTCTTCGCTTGCTCGCAGGAAACAGCCCTCGTGGTCGTTGATCGTGTTCGGCGTGGTCAATAACCTCTCGGAGTTGGTTTAGCGATTGCTAAGGCGCGACGTCCTCGCACGTTCGTAGTCGGATCGTCAAAGTCGACGTCCTCCCAAGCGAAAACCACATCTCATCGAAAGACGGGACACCTTTGCCTCTATCAGGTTTACCTCGAACAAAGAAGGGGAGGGATAGCATATTTGTTGTCGTGGATAGATTCTCGAAAATGGCACACTTTATACCATGTCATAAAAGCGATGATGCTGTTAATGTTGCTGATTTGTTCTTTCGTGAAATTATTCGCTTGCATGGTGTGCCAAATACTATTGTTTCAGATCGTGATACTAAATTTCTTAGCCACTTTTGGAGATGTTTATGGGCTAAGTTGGGGACTAAACTGCTTTTTAGTACTACTTGTCACCCCCAAACTGATGGACAAACTGAAGTAGTCAATAGAACATTGTCTACTATGCTTAGGGTTGTTTTGAAGAATAATAAGAAAATGTGGGAAGAATGCTTGCCTCATATTGAATTTGCTTATGATCGTTCATTGCATTCTACTACTAAGAGGTGCCCTTTTGAAATTGTGTATGGCTTCCTACCTCGTGCACCTATTGATTTGTTGCCTCTTCCATCTTCGGAGAAGGTTAATTTTGATGCTAAAGAACGTGCTGAATTGATTTTAAAAATGCATGAGATAACTAAGGAAAACATTGAGCGTATGAATGCTAAAGATAAATGTGTTGGAGATAAGGGTAGAAAACATGTTTTCTTTGCACTGGAGATCTTGTTTGGTTACATTTGCGTAAGGATAGGTTTCTAATTTATGCAAATCAAAGCTAATGCCACGTGTTGATGGTCCATTTAAGGTGTTAGAGAAAATAAATGATAATGCATATAAACTTGAGTTGCCTGCAGATTTTGGGGTTAGTCCCACTTTTAACATTGCAGATTTGAAGCCTTATTTGGGTGAGGAATATGAGCTTCCACGAGGACGACTTCATTTCAAGAAGGGAGGATGATGAGGACATCAATACCATTGTTACACCCACAGCCCCTCACTGCTACATATATTGGACCAATTACTAGAGCTCAAGACGCCAATTAAATTATCGTGTACTTTCGTTTCTTGGTAATGATTCTAATGTTCATGAGAATATGATGCTGCTTAAATTGGATACATTTGTTTTGCTTACAAATGAAGGCCCTAGCTTGGAGAAGGATGGACATTGAGCAAGAACAAGCATGGAGATAATGCCATGCTAAGGGGAACAAGAACGGAGTTAGAAGTGATGATTTCAGGACTTTGAAGCCACCATAATGGGTGCATGAAGCCTTGGACGAAATATACAAGATGCTACTTCATAAGTGTCGCCCCGAGGCTATTCTAGGTGCTCACACACCTTATTAGTGGGCCAGGCCCTTGTAATTTCGAAATACACAAGTATAGGCTATTTTTAGAGTCTGTATGTGTGGGGAAACAAGAGATAGGGTTGATTTCGGACTCCTCCACCAAGGGCCACGAAATTCCCCCCTCTTCCTCCATATATACAGCCCTTAGGGCACCGTTTAGACCTTGGGTTTTGTTTAGATTAAAAGTTCGCCATCGCTGCAACTTCGCGTACTTCGTTTGTGTTCAACGACCAAACAAAGGCGTCACAGAACCCCACCTTGATCAATAAAGCTTTCATCTTATATTCGTAATATCCAGATTGCAATCTCAGTTTCTTGCTTGTTCTTCGCTTGCTCGCAGGAAATGCCTCGTGGTCGTTGATCGTGCTCGGCGTGGTCAATAACCTCTCGGAGTTGGTTTAGCGATTGCTAAGGCGCGACGTCCTCACACGTTCGTAGTCGGATCATCAAAGTCGACTTCCTCCAAAGCGAAAACCCACATCTCATCGAAAGACGGGACACCTTTGCCTCTATCACAACGGCTATTATATTATCAATGGATATGATTTATTTTACAATTGAAGGAATAGTCCCAAGTCGCTGCAGGCTTACGACCCGGCACTTGGGGCTACATTATTCAACTTAAGATTATATCAAATATGCAAGTCTCATGTCACTGCAAGCATGCACCATGACACTTGGGGGCTAATGCAAAAGTCATTTTTATTAGTCTTATTGAAGACCCGACTCATCACATCATAATGAGCTGGCCCTTGGGGACTACCAATTGCTCCTGTCAACAATTCAAGGTACACAAATTTTCATCTATCATTGAAGGATCCACTGCTCAGTTGGTAAAGCACAAAGCTCTCAACCTTGTGGACGTGGGTTCAAGCCCCATGATGAGAGTTACATAACATAATGTTATTCTCAATGAAGTATATATAAAGTCCCAGCTCAATATTATCTTACTGAGACGGCCCTTGGGGGCTACACGTTGCTGTTAAAGTCTACATGATCATATTTTCAAAGTCCCTGCTCATTATTTGCATAAATGACCTGGCCCTTGGGGGCTACATTGGTTGAAGTTTTTATGAGCATCAGGAAATTACAAGTCCCCGGTTGCTGCAAGCATGCCAACCCGGCACTTGGGGGCTACATATGTGGAATACTCAATTCTGACTAGTGATTGAGATGAACAACCTGGATTTCTTCAAGCTTGTGACATTCATATTGAAGCAAATCTTAAGCTGTTACTACATTACCTTCTTAAGATTTGAGGGCTACAAGTGATAGGCATATAAGAGGTATTTTTTCAAAAGCTGGTGTTGACAAACAGTTATAATCCGGTGCCATCAATATTTGTAAACCGGCAAGTTCTACATTCTTAAACCGGCAAGTTCTACATTCTTAAACTGGCTGAAGATCAGATGAGTATTTCAAAGACCAATATTTTTGTTAAGCATTGGGAGCTGAGTCAAAAAAGTTATTCTTCACGATATTTCTCTGTGACAAACCAATGTCAGCAAATTGATTATGAAGCTGGCCTATTGACCCGGATTTTCTAGAAGGAAATGACAAGGATTTAAAGATGCTCAGGATCAGTTTAACATGGATAAAATCCAAATTAAACTGGGGGCTAATGTTGGGGATATACCCTGCGGTATGACCCGGCCGGAGTTGTAAACCAGCTGGGACTTGGTAAGCCGGCGGACAGTTAAGATGAACAGTTAAGACAAACAGTTAAGACAGATGGCTAAGACAGACGGTAAACCGGCTGGTGGTAAACCGGCAAGAGTCAAGTCAGATGATAACCCGGCAGGTGTTAAGTCAGTTCATAAACCGGCAGGAAGTCATAAATCGGCAGATCATCATAAACCGGCAGACCATCATAAACCGGCAGATCAGCATAAACCGGCAGACCATCTTAAACCGCCAGATCATCATAAACCGGCGGACCATCTTAAACCGGCAAACAGTGATAACTGGGTTGCCAGGGGTTATGAAGCCCGAGACGTTATGAAGCCCAAGATGTTAAGAAGCCCATAAAGAGAAGTCAGAATAGTTAAGTCTTAAGTCCGAGTTTGACTCTACATGTAACCCGCCCCTTCAACTTATATAAGGAGGGACAAGGCTCCCCAAAGAGGGACAAGCAAGAGTTGAATAATCTTAGGGCTAGACACAAAGAGCCGGTTTACCGGCAACTCCCTCACGATGATAATGAGACCTAGCCTCAAAGAGCATGTAGGGTTGTTACCGGATGATGTTTCCCGGGGCCCGAAGCTGTCCAAATCCCTGTTTTGAGTGTTGATCCGCCGTGCGTCTCTCGATTCCGCTCAGCCCCTCTCAAGCTACCACATAGATGCGTTGGCCTCACGACTAAGTCCTCACCCTAGGACATCTGCCATGACAATTCCACGACAAAGGCCTTGTGCTTAGAAAGCCAATCCATGCCAAGAATGAGATCAATATCGGAATCGCCGAGTACAATTGGGGAAGCCAAAAAATTATAATTTCACATCTTGATGGGGACATCTCGAATAAAGTTGTTAGAATTCAACAAAGTACACGGAGAAACAATGGACAAGGGCCTAGGCAAATCTTGAAAAACCAACTCATGCTTTGATGCAAAAGGTCTTGAGATGAAACAATGCGGTGCACCAGTATCAAATAAAACTTTTGCAGGAATATCATTAACTAGGAGATTACCCATGATCACTTCTGAAGAATCCTCTGCTTGAGCTGAATTCATCATGTTCACCCTTGCAGACTTGGGATTGTGCTTGACAACTGCATTTCTTGCTGACCGGACAGGAGGAGGAGGCGGAAGGCACCTTTGGTTGAAGCACTTGTTGGAATAGTGTCCCTTCATGCCACACTTGTGACAAGTGACCTCTGAAAGTGGATGGAAAGGTGGATGAGGAGGACCGCCTGTCCTCGGAGGCTGAGGCTGAGACTTGTTCTGATGGTTTGGGTTGGGTGGGTGGGAAGATCCACGACCACCTGAGTGCTTCTGCTGGTAGGGCTGACGAAACGGAGGAGGTGGAGGAAGCCAGAACTTCTGTTGCTTAGCTGCCACTTGAGAGGAAGAGGACGACTGAACTGCATCCCTGAGTCTCTTTTTGGAAGCTTCACACTTGAGCTGAGCAGCTTCTTGCTTGAGGGCCATGTTGTAGAACTGATCGAACTAAGTAGGCTCAACAAGAACGAGAGATAACTGCAGATCCTGATAGAGGCAAAGGTGTCCCGATGTTTCGATGAGATGGTGGCTATCGTTTCTGTGGGAGTCGACCTTGACGATCCGACCATTTAACGGCGAGACGTCGCGCTTTAGCAATCGCTAAACCAACTTCCGAGGGTTATTGACCACGCCGAGCACGATCAACTCGACCACGAGGGCCTGTTTTCGCGAGCAAACGAAGAACAAGCAAGAAACTGAGATTGCAATCTGGATATTGCGAATATAAGATGAAAGCTTTATTGATCAAGGTGGGGTTCTGTGGACGCCTTTGTCCGGTCGTTGAACACAAACGGCACGCCAAGTTGCAGCTATGGCTAACTTTTAATCTAAACAAAACCCAAGGTCTAAACGGTGCCCTAAGGGCTGTATATATGGAGGAAGAGGGGGAATTTCGTGGCCCTTGGTGGAGGGGTCCAAATCAACCCTAACTCTTGTTTCCCACACATACGGACTCTAAAAACAGCCTATACTTAAGTATTTCGAAATTACATGGGCCTGGCCCACTAATAAGGTGACGCGAAGCACCTAGAATAGCCTCTGGACGACATTTATGAAGTAGCATCTTGTATATTTCGTCCAAGGCTTCATGCATCCATTATGGTGGCTTCAAAGTCCTGAAATCATCACTTGTAACTCCGTTTGTTCCTTATGCATGGCATTATCTCCATGCTTGTTCTTGCTCCAATGTCCATCCTTCTCCAAGCTAGGGCCTTCATTTGTAAGCAAAACAAATGTATCCAATTTAGGCAGCATCATATTCTCATGAACATTAGAATCATTACCAAGAAACGAAAGTACCGATAATTTAATTGGCGCATGCGAGCTCTAGTAATTGGTCCAAGATATGTAGCAAGAGGGGCTGTGGGTGTAACAATGGTATTGATGTCCTCATCATCCTCCCTTCTTGAAATGAAGTCGCCCTCGACGGAAGCTCATATTCCTCACCCAAATAAGGCTTCAAATCTGCAATGTTAAAAGTGGACTAACCCCAAAATCTGCAGCAGCTCAAGTTTATATGCATTATCATTTATTTTCTCTAACACCTTAAATGGACCATCAAGACGTGGCATTAGCTTTGATTTATGCAAATTAGGAAACCTATCTCACGCAAATGTAACCAAACAAGATCTCCTGTGCAAAGACAACATGTTTTCTACCCTTATCTCCAAAGAAGTTTATATTTAGCATTCATACGCCAATGTTTTCCTTAGTTATCTCATGCATTTTAAAATCAATTCAGCACGTTCTTTAGCATCAAAATTAACCTTCTCCAAGATGGAAGAGGCAACAAATCAATAGGTGCACGAGGTAGGAAGCCATACACAATTTCAAAAGGGCACATCTTAGTAGTAGAATGCAATGAACGATTATAAGCAAATTCAATATGAGGCAAGCATTCTTCCCACATTTTCTTATTATTCTTCAAAACAGCCCTAAGCATAGTAGACAATGTTCTATTGACTACTTCAGTTTGTCCATCAGTTTGGGGTGACAAGTAGTACTAAAAGCAGTTTAGTCCCCAACTTAGCCCATAAACATCTCCAAAAGTGGCTAAGAAATTTAGTATCACGATCTGAAACAATAGTATTTGGCACACCATGCAAGTTTAATAATTTCACGAAAGAACAAATCAGCAACATTAACAAAGATCATCGCTTTTATGACATGGTATAAAGTGTGCCATTTTCGAGAATCTATCCACGACAACAAATATGCTATCCTCCCTTCTTTGTTCGAGGTAAACCTAAAACAAAGTCCATAGATATATCCTCCCAAGGAACACTAGGCACAGCAAAGGCATATATAAACCATGAGGATTGAGTCGTGACTTAGCTTTTTGACATGTAGTGCAGCGAGCAACAAAACGCTCAACATCCCGCCTCATCTTTGGCCAAAAGAAATGTGTAGCAAGTATATCCTCCGCCTTCTTGACGCCAAAGTGTCCCATTAATCCTCCTCCATGCGCCTCCTGCAACAACAAAAGACTAACAGAGCTAGCAGGAATGCATAGCTTGTTAGCACGGAACACAAAACCATCATTAATAACGAACTTGTTCCATGTTCTTCCTTCTTTACAATTCTGCATTACATCTTTAAAATCAGCATCATGCACATATTGATCTTTGATGGTCTCCAAACCAAATATTTTGAAGTCAAGTTGTGAAAGCATAGTATAGCGATTTAGACAAAGCATCAAGAATAACATTTTCTTTACCCTTCTTGTGTTTAATGACATAAGGAAAGTCTCAATGAATTCAACCCATTTAGCATGTCTACGATTCAGTTTAGCTTGACTTTTAATATGTTTCAAAGATTCATGATCGAATGTATAACAAATTCTTTGGGCCATAAATAATGTTGCCATGTCTCTAAAGTCCTAACAAGAGCATATAATTCTTTGTCATAAGTAGAATAGTTCAGACTAGGCCCACTCAATTTTTCGTAAAAGTATGCAACAGGTTTGCCATCTTGTAATAACACACCTCCTAATCCAATTCCACTAGCATCACATTCAAGCTCAAAAGTCTTATTAAAGTCGAAGTTGGAGTAAAGGAGCATGTGTCAACTTATCTTTCAATACCGTGAAGGCTTCTTCCCGTGCGGTACCCCAAACAAAAGGCACATCCTTCTTTGTAAGCTCATTGAGAGGTGCAGCAATGGTGCTAAAGTCTCTCACAAAACGCCTATAGAAACCAGCGAGTCCAAGAAAACTCCTCACTTGTGTGACCGCTTTGGGCTGCGCCAACTCTCAATAGCTTCAATCTTGGCTTTATCAACTTCAATTCCTCGTGGAGTAACAACATAGCCAAGAAAAGATACTCGGTCGGTGCAAAAGGTGCACTTCCCAAGGTTACCAAACAAACGTGCATCACGAGAGCATTAAAAACAGCACGTAAATGTTCCAAATGTTCTTCCAAAGATTTGCTATAAATCAGTATATCATCAAAGTAAACTACCACAAATCGTCCAATGAAAGCACGAAACTTCGCTCATTAATCTCATGAAAGTACTAGGTGCATTAGTTAACCCAAAAGGCATGACTAACCACTCATATAATCCAAACTTAGTTTTAAATGCTGTTTTCCATTCATCTCCCAATTTCATACGAATTTGATGGTATCCACTACGCAAATCAACTTTGGAGAATATTGTAGAGCCACTCAATTCATCAAGCATATCATCTAGCCTAGGAATAGGATGACGATAACTAATAGTAATATTATTAATGCCTCTACAATCAACACACATACGCCGACGCACCATCCTTTTTAGGCACTAGTATAATAGGAACAGCACAAGGACTAAGAGATTCGCAGATATAACCTTTGTCGAGCAGCTCCTGACTTGACGATAATCTCCTTCGCCTCCTCCGGATTGGTACGGTATGGTGCGCGGTTGGTAGCGATGCACCGGAATTAAGTCAATTTGATGCTCAATCCTCGAATAGGTGGTAATCCGTGGCACGCCTTGTGGGAAGACGCCGAACTCCCGCAAAATGTTAGTGACAGTAGGGGCAAAGAGGAAGGCACGCCTCGAATGAAAATAATGCCTCTTTGCACACAAAAGCATAGCAAACAGATTTGCTAGAATCTAGCTCATCAATATCAGATTTGGTGGCAAATAAACATGCACTTTTCAGTTTAATTTCGAAGCAACATTAGATGGTTTATTATTAGGCTTCATTTGTTGCTCAAATTCTTTTGCCACAATCTGATTTTCACTCTTATTTTTCTCCTGTTTTGCTTTATTAGCTCTATTAATATCATCTTTCAAAATGGAATCAGGAGTCATAGGAAGCAAAGTAATATTTTTATCCTTGTGAACAAGAGTATACTGATTGTTTCTACCATGGTGTACAGAATTTTATCAAATTGCCATGGTCTACCAAGTAATAAGGAACATGCTTGCATAGGTACCACATCACAATCAACATAATCAGCATATGTAGAGATACTAAAATGCACACTAACAAAGACGTGTTACCTTAACCTTGCCGCTGTTGTTGAACCATTGGATGTAGTAAGGATGTGGATGTGGTCTTGTGGTGAGAGAAAGCTTCTCCACCATATCCATGCTAGCCAAGTTGTTGCAGCTCCTCCATCTATGATGACGCTAATAGAACGCTCCTTCACAACTCCCTTTGTATGGAACAAGTTATGCCTCTGATTTTGCTCAGCTTGTGTAACCTGCACACTCAAAACACGTTGAGCAACTAAACATTCATACCTGTCAAGATCTTCAAGAGCCATGTATTGCGCCTCAGATCGTAATCATCTCCACCGTGTTCTTCATGTGTAATAAGAGCCAAAGTCTCTTCATCATAGTCACTAGCGACTCATACCCACCATCCTCATTAGCAATCATCACACGCTGAGATTGGCATTCTCTCGCAAAATGTCCTCTTCCTTACAACGATTTACAAATAATATCACTTGTGTGCCCTGCTGACGCCATGGAAGAAGAAGAGCTCTGTAGGCCAAGCAGTGTACTCTTGGCGATAGTGGTGGTTGTGCCCGCTTCTTGTATCACGGTTGAGGTGGCAGCCGACGGAGGTGCCGTGTAGTAGAACGTGGAAGTAGATGATGCACGTGGTGTCCATGATGAAGGTCGACCTGCAGAAAAGTTAGTCCGCCAAGGCCTGCCGATCCCAAGACTTCACGCTCAGCTTTACAAGCAAGATGGAATAATCGAGTGATATTATTATAATCCTTGTAGTCTAGAATGGTCTGAATCTCTATTTAATCCACCCGTAAAACGTGCAAGCATAGCTTCATTCTCCTCAACAATACCACATCTAATCAAGCCAGTTTGTAATTCCCGATAATATTCTTCACCGAATTTTTCCTTGTCTTAAGCGCTGCAATTTTTGAAGTAATTCACGCTGATAATATGGTGGAACCCAACGAGTACGCATAGCAGTTTTCAAAGCAGCCCAAGTAGCTGGAACAGGATATAATCTACAATGTTCGCACCACCAAACACATGCAAAGCTAGTGAAAGCACAAACAAAGCAGCAGAACACGCTCTCCTCGTGATATTGTAAACATGTAAATCGTTGTTCAGTTTCTAATTCCCAAGTAAGATATATATCAGAACATATCTACCCTCAAATGGTGGAATATTCAATTTCAGTTTAGGGAGATGGTCATGATCTCGCACCAAGGGGAGCCCAACATTGCCATTATTTGCATGTGGACGACCTGGTGGTTGTGGTGCTGGTGGTTGCACGAGTTCGATGTTGATCAACCTCATCCTCGTAAGCTCACATAATCATCCTCCCCACCGCAGCAGCAGGAGCCATGTATATCAACAAAGCAGCACCAAAGAGCTTGGCCAGTCAAGAGGGACACGGAAGCTCGGCGGAGGGCTGTTTCGCGATGTGGAGGTAGTCCGTGTTGTTGTAGTAGAGGTGCGTTAGGTGCAGCCGGTGGTGGTGGTGGTAGACGCGAGCAATTCATTAAACTTGTTATCGAGCTTTGTTTCAACGCCTTCTCAATGCCATCTATCTTCTCCATGGCCTCTTCAAATCTATTTAGCACATCGTCCACCTGCCCACTCATCATTTGTTGAAACTTATCATGTAGCGCTTTGTTTGTCATGTTCTCCCGCCAGCCTCGCCGGCTTGTGATCCTGCCATGGTTAGCAGCAATAGAAACACACAAGAATATGATTCGACAGACTACTAGGAAGTGGTGGTGATAGTGTGGTGGACAATCACAAACCACAAGCAAATCTCAAATTCTTACCAGTTCTACCCAAAGAAGAAAGGTGATCGGCAACCGATGTAGTCAAAACTCTCAAAGCTTGGATAGAGCGATTACTGTGGAGAGTCAAACGCACGATGTAGATGTATGTGGAGCTGGGAAGGCTTATAATATGGTAGCAAAAAAGGTTAGCAATAATCAATTCAGAGATGCAAAGTTGAATAAACGCCAACGACGCAGATCAGGTCTGGTCCTAGGCTAGACCGTATAGAGACGCGAGCCTAGAACACTAACAAAATCACGGCGCTGCACGTAAACAAGGAAAAGCACACACTGGGAAAAAAAAATTTTTTTTTTTTTTTTTTTTTTTTTTTTTTTTTTTTTTTTTTTTTTTTTTGCGAAAAATCACTATAATGGCGAGTGTCTCAAAACTCTTCCCAGTGTCAAACCGACAGATGGGCACGAAATTTTTGACCAATTTTTTTTTTTTCGATCGCCTGACCCAAAAACTGAAACGGGTCAAAAAACTTTCTATAACGGCGATCGCCTCAATACGCTTATAAACACCTAAAATAGGATAGCCAAAATTTTTTTGACAAGTACGCTGAAAATTTTGGGCCTAAACGGAGGGTGGTTTCGGACTTTTTTTTTTTTTCCAAACCTACTCCGCAAGGAAACACGAATCGAAACTAGATGGATCTCAAAACAACCCTAATATGCAAGGAACTCGGATTGGTGGTGGATATATGGTGGTGGTATATGGCAGCGTGGTGGTAGCGGTGGTAGTATATGGATATGGATCGGTGGTGGTATATGGACACGGATTGGTGGTGGTATATGGATACGGATTCAAGCGGTGATGGTAGGTGGCGGGCGATGATGATGGTGCGGTGGCGGCGTGACAACTTATGACCGTAACTCAAACTCTAAAAGACTAGACGCTAAGACCAGAACTAGACACGACGATGCAACCGCAAATTCAACAAAGCAAAACCCTAAAAAGATTATGCAAAGGCTCGATTGGTTCGGATATGATGAACTAACCCTATTTTTTTTTTGTGGCTTTTTCGTGGACTTTAGGTATGAAGAACAGACTCGATCTAATCTACTTAAAAACTGTAAAATCTCACCGAGCAA
This sequence comes from Aegilops longissima, assembly GCA_021605205.1. Taxonomy (NCBI): domain Eukaryota; kingdom Viridiplantae; phylum Streptophyta; class Magnoliopsida; order Poales; family Poaceae; genus Aegilops; species Aegilops longissima. Next base: position 427,900,576 of record CM038682.1, read on the forward strand.
CCCGAAAATCTGATACCACTTGATAGAGGCAAAGGTGTCCCGATGTTTCGATGAGATGGTGGCTATCGCTTCGTGGGAGTCGACTTTGACGATCCGACCACGAAACGGCGAGACGTCGCGCCTTAGCAATCGCTAAACCAACTTCCGAGGGTTATTGACCACGCCGAGCACGATCAACTCGACCACGAGGGCCTGCTTCCGCAAGCAAACGAAGAACAAGCAAGAAACTGAGATTGCAATCTGGATATTGCGAATATAAGATGAAAGCTTTATTGATCAAGGTGGGGTTCTGTGGACGCTTTGTCCGGTCGTTGAACACAAACGGCACGCGGGTTGCAGCTATGGCTAACTTTTAATCTAAACAAAACCCAAGGTCTAAACGGTGCCCTAAGGGCTGTATATATGGAGGAAGAGGGGGAATTTCGTGGCCCTTGGTGGAGGGGTCCAAATCAACCCTAACTCTTGTTTCCCCACACATACGGACTCTAAAAACAGCCTATACTTAAGTATTTCGAAATTACATGGGCCTGGCCCACTAATAAGGTGACGAAGCACCTAGAATAGCCTCTGGACGACATTTATGAAGTAGCATCTTGTATATTTCGTCCAAGGCTTCATGCATCCATTATGGTGGCTTCAAAGTCCTGAAATCATCACTTGTAACTCCGTTTGTTCCCTTTGCGCATGGCATTATCTCCATGCTTGTTCTTGCTCCAGTGTCCATCCTTCTCCAAGCTAGGGCCTTCATTTGTAAGCAAAACAAATGTATCCAATTTAGGCAGCATCATATTCTCATGAACATTAGAATCATTACCAAAAAACGAAAGTACCTGATAATTTAATTGGCGTGCGCGAGCTCTAGTAATTGGTCCAGTATATGTAGCAGTAGGGGCTGTGGGTGTAACAATGGTATTGATGTCCTCATCAGATCCTCTCTGAGGCCACCTTTGCAGTGATAGATCATACTCTTCTCATCAGGAACGTCTTGCCTTGTGGAGCGAGCAAGATTCTGAAACTGGACATTGTATTGATACACAGACATGCTTCCTTGCTTGAGATTGCAGAATTCCTCACGCTTTCTCTCGACAACACTTGTTGGAATATGATGAGCTCGGGAATCCCGGCAGAAGTCAGTCAAGGTAATCACTCGGCCCCCTGAATCTTTGTACTACTGATACTGATCAGCTGCTTGGTCCTTGAGCTGAAAAGAGGCGAACTTGAAGTAGTCCTCAGGCCTAAAATTGCTGCATTCAAAATGCTTGTTGATATCCACGAGCCAATCATCAGCGTCCATGGCCTCGACACAAGCACTAAAAGACTTTGGCTGATTTGCAAGAAACTGGTTGAGGGTAGCAAACTGAGGCTGATTGTTGTTGTTGCCTTGGCCTTGGTTCCCTTGATTGCCTTGGCCTTGATTCCGCTCTTGCATGAGCTGAATCAGCATCTGAGTGTTGGCGTTGGTGGCCGCCATCAAAGTTTTCCATGCCTCCGGAGGCGGAGGAGGTGGGAGGGTTCGACTGCTCTCCATCGGTACGTTGCGGATGCAGACGCGTTGGGGGAGCCATCCTGAAGAAGGTGACATCCATTAGAACCACCATAGAAATGATAGACAAGCTGAAACAACAGATAGACATGTGCAAAGAAGTCTTCACAATAAGCATTCGAACAGAGAGATTGAATGAATGCATTCCAAAGTCAATATGATATGACCATTTGAGTGAAAAGCCACTTGAAAAGAGATTGATGAATAAAACAACAAGGTACAACTGGAACCAATAAATGGTAAAGATTCCCCAATCTCATACCAAATATCAGATGGAAGAATAACTAAGAGCTACTTGAATTCCCATCTATTAACTCCCGAAACTTTCTGGTTATGCAATCTAGTGTTGGCGATACAGGGAAGCACAATATATAGCACACAACTAACAAGCCCTACACTCCACTATATCCATCCGCCAACACATAACCAAGAAAACTTCGAAAATCGTGTACCTCGACCTTCGGAAAGCATCCGCTATACTAGCTATGTCAATACTCCCAAACTCCCTCCCTAGTACTGGGTGGCATTGAGGTTATCTCACCACTAAGTGCATAGAAGAGATTTTCGATGTCGGCAAGCTCAGGTATACCGGAACTGAAACGATAAAATTGGGACGACAACACCTCAGAGCTCAACTCCCCGGGACACTGCCACAATCCCTAAATGTCAGGAGGCACCAAGAACAATGTTCTCATCAAAACAATATCGGAACGATCCCAAGATACCCGTGTGATCCTAATATTTTTTAGTTCAAATAAGGAGAGGAAAGTCAAAACATCTACGTCAGGAGTCCTCACCAGAGCAACGAAGGAGTTGAGTAGTAAAAATAATCCTACTCTCCGATATATATAATCCTAGGACTCAAAATAGTTCTGTTCTACACTCAACAACGTCAGCGGTTCGATCAAGCAGGGACTCCTAAGTCGGGATGGCTCTGATTACCAACTTGTAACACCCAATATGCGACTATACTCCATATGTGTCGAGGCACGACTTGGGGTATAAGTGCATATTGGTATGGTCGCAAGAGTGGCTGTATCTTTGCTCATCTCATGTACTGAATAGATAGAATACGAGCTTTGGCTTACAAATCGCCACAATGTCACACAATATCATCAAGTTAAACAATCACTCGAGATGAACACAGAGTCCGGCTACGGATGAAATCAAACAAATAAAAGACAACCACCCATGCTAAGTCCCGATCGACCCTATCGGGCACCACTACTGATCATCCGGAAAGCAAACATAGTAACGGCCAAGGTCTTCTTCGAACTCCCACTTGAGCTCAGTGGCATCACCTGCATTAGTCTCATAGGTACCTGCAACTGTGTTTGTAATATCTGGTGAGCTACGAGGACTCAGCAATCTCAAAACCCGCGATAGCAAGACTATTTAAGCTCATAGGAAAAGTATGGGTATATGGTGGAGTTGCAGCAAGCACAAAGCATTTTATGGTGGCTAGCTTACGAATACAAGAATAGGATGAGAAACTACACCATTCTCGCAAACTAGTAATGATCAAGAAGTGATCATGAACTACTTACGTTCAAACATAACCCCATCGTGTTCACTTCCCAAACCTCGTCGAAAAGAGACCATCACGGTTACACACGCGGTTGGCGCATTTTAATTAAGTCAAGTGTCAAGTTCTCTACAACCGGATATTAAAAACTCCCATCTGCCACATAACCGCGGGCATGACTCTCGAAATTTTATACCCTGCAGGGGTGTCCCGACTTAGCCCATGACAAGCTCACGAGCCGCAGAGACAATCCTCCATCGCGGGACCGTCCGATCAGACTCGGAATCCCGGTGCACAAGACTTTTCGACAATGGTAAAACAAGTACAGCAAGACCTCCCGGCGTGCCGACACCATGATAGTAGCCGCGCGTATCTCGTCCCAGGCCACGTCCGGATGAGCACAGCGTACAGCGACGGAGACTCGAGTTGCCCTGGGGGAAGCCACACAGGACTCTAGTTTGGACCAACACTCATGAGGAGCACTAGCCCAGGGGGGTTGATTAAGTATCCTCGGGTTATTTACTATGCAAGTTCTAGTTGTTATTAGGCAAAAGGTAAAACAAAAGTTGGGCCTTGCTGGAGGAGTTTTATTCAAAGCGATTTGTCAAGAGGGGCCCATAAACCCTCACCGTGTTAGGGACGCAAAATCAAGGAACATAACACCGGTATGACGGAAACTAGGGCGGCTAGAGTAGAATAATACACCGAGCAAAAGGCCAAGTCTTCCACCCTTTACCAAGTATATAGATGCATTAATTAAATATAAGAGATATTGTGATATCCCAACATATCCATATTCCAACATGGAACAACCCGCACTGCACCTACAACTAGCAACGCTATAAGAGGGGCTGAGCAAAAGCGGTAACATAGCCAAACAACGGTTTGCTAGGAAGGTGGGTTAGAGGCTTGACATGGCAATATGGGAGGCTTGATAAACAAGGTGGTAAGTAGCCAGACGTAGCGATAGAACGAACAACTAGCAAGCAAAGATAGAAGTGATATCGGGGGTAATGATCATCTTGCCTGCAATGTTTTCAGAGGTATCGAATCCTTGCTCTTCATGAACGTACTCGACAGGGTCCTCGTTCACGAATTCGTCTCCCGGAACTACCCAAAGAAAAGACATGCATACAATGAACAACCACTCATGACAAGAACATTTTCTACATGCAAGACTAACGAGGGTGCATAATAACAACGGTATGCACGGAGGGGTCATGAAGGATATGGGCAGAATCTTGGTAACCCAAGCATGCCACTGGAAAGATTGAAAGATTTCGGTTGGAATCAATGTGAAGATTACCTAAAACGGATGCACGGTTTGCAAATGAGGAGCAAAACAAGATGCATTGCAATATGTGGAAAACAACAACATGATAACTTAGACGCATAGTTTAAATATGCTACGGCATCCAAACATGAAAAAAAAGGCCTGGCAGTGAAGTACAGTTGAAGTTCTACAAATCATGAACACTGAGCTACTGCTAGAAACCCTTTGAACATGACTAAAACAGCATGGAAAAGATGCAAATGACAACTGTTAAACAGACTTGGCACAAATTCACTGATCATGACAGAAACAACATCAGGTAGGAATGTTTAGAGCTAGTAAACTACATGTTATAGGAACCTATCATGGAAAACTTGAGAATGGCATGCTAGTACTAAATGCAAGTAACAAAACTCCCTTACTGAACTTGATCCAAAGATCCACAGAAAAGATGATAGCACCAATGCAAACATGGCATGTGAAATGAACAGATTTCAGACTTAGTAAAATTACATGGCATGGCAAAACGGATTCATGTAGGCATGTTTACAAGCTTGTGTCACTCATCACATTGCACTTCATGGGCATGTTCATGTGCAAAACTACCCCATATCACATTTGAATTTAATCACACATATATGAGAAATCAGCAATATGATGTAAAAATGACATGTTCATGAACTTGCTCAAATGGAGAAACTAATACCACCATTGGATTGGTGGGATTTTTCTACCCCAAAAACATATATAATATGTCTAGGTTGCAGTAGAAAAATACCCACAATTATGCAAAACAATAGCCTACCTAAACTGGAATATGCAGAAATGGCATTTTCCTGATTTGGAAAGATGCTTTATGCCAGAAATGGAATATCCCTGGAATTAAAACAAAAGAAAAAGGAAAAAGGGAGAGGGCATGACAGGTGGGTCCTGGTCCCTTATGAGGCTGAGCAGTGGGTCCAGCTTGGGTGTGTGGTCGACCGAGGGGCCCATGGGGTCCCACACAGCGAAAGCAAAGTGGAAAGCAGGGGAGGCGCCATGACGGGCAGAGCGCGGCGGAGGCCTCGTCGGAGTAGCTCTGGTGGCCCTTATGCACGGCGGAGGGGCACATTGGGGTCGCCATAGGATCCCGCACCCACAGGTGTTGCAAAAAGCACGGGACGACGACGGAGGCGTCGGCGGCGACGTGCTACAGAGGCGGCGTGGCGAGGATGGACGCGACGATGCACAGGAGCTAGACGGGCGGCAGCGGGCACGGATCGGGCGACTGCGACCCGGGGGACACGCCGGACATGCTAACTGCGGCGAGCGAGGTCGGGGTCCTCGCCGGAGACGAGGCCCGACGGCGGCTCGTTCGGGCAGAGATGGTGGCCTTTCTTAGAGCATGCAAAGGAGGGGGAAAGAGAGATGGGTAAGATCAGGAGCTCACCACGAGCTCGGCGGTGGGCTCGGTTTCTGGAGAGGTAGACGGAGTCGGCGACGACGACGGATGAACGGCTACGGCCACCAGAGTTGAAGACGACGAATACGACACTACAACTGGGCATCCTAGGCCTCCGTAGTCGACGTCGAGGACGGAGTCGATGTCAAGGAAGAAGAGGGACACAGTCGGCGAGGTGGAGGGCGTCGGTGAGCACACCGGCGACGAGCTCGTGCAGGCCGATGCGCTCGGGACGACGGTGGCGCGATGGATCCGGTGGTTCTACGGGGCTGGCGGCGGCTGGGAGAGGGAGGGGGAACCCTAGAGGGTTCGAGGGGTGTGAGAGATATGAAAATATCCCCATGACCCTAGATTATTTCTGTATTTGAATAAATTAAGTTGGGCATTTTTAGAGGGAGTAAAATAATTCAAGTTTGAATTAAATCCAAACTAGAGCCATTTTAAAACCTAACCAAAACAAGTCCAAAAGAGCTAAAATTTGGCAGAGAGGTTTAGGACATGGTGCTAGAATTTTGAGGAAAAGTTGGACATTTATGGAGGAGGGCAAGATGGCACTTGCCAAATAAAAAGAAAGAGAAGGAGGGGAGAGGTGATGCATAGAGGTGGTCTGATATAGGGCAGAACCCTAGGTGGACGATCTTTCACGTTGGAGCGGATCCTACGGTGAATCACGAAGAACACGCGGAAGAACAAGAGGGAAAACACGGGGAAAACGAGAGAGAGATCACTCAACCGACAAGAAATCAATCACACAAGCGCTAGATCGATGAACACATAGAGTGGCACAAGATTCAAGAACAATAAAGGTAAAGATACACGAGTAGCCGTTCTTCTCCGAGAGGAGGTCTTGATGGGTCCACCCTAGAAGGGGGTCTTGAATCCGCTTGGGAATCTTCTCCGTAGAGGTCCTGATCTCCGAGGAGAAGTAGCCAAGTGGACGAGCAAAGCTCTCACACAAATATGAGCTAATCCTTTGCTACCCTAACTAGGAGGAGGTGGAGGAGTATATATAGTCATGGGCCACGAAGAAGTAAGTGAAGGGGTACATGGGCTGCGCCAAACACCTGTCGCAGAGAAGCGCCGGACGTCCGGAGGGTTCCGGTCGTCCGGAGGCTCGGGAAGGTCCGGACGTCCGGTGCTCTTCGGACGTCCGTAGATTCGGCTCGGGCATGCTTCGGTCGGACGTCTGGAGGGGGTCGGTCGTCCGGAGGCTCGCGGGGTCCCGGACGTCCGGTGATCTTCGGATGTCCGCAGATTTGGTTCGGTGGTCGCTGGCACGGACGTCCGGAGGGGCCGGCCGTCCGA